>CAOKZL010002289.1:0-215009 GCA_948472985.1 Iguana delicatissima | reverse complement strand
CTTGTCTCTGTATACAGGGATAGTAGTATGCATTTGGGAAGAGGTCAGTATTGCAAGTCCATACTGGCCCCAAATACATGGTCTCCAGTACCAATCTGGAAACTGCGGGAGCTCCTATTCCTTTAATGGTTGTGTAGAAGAAGAGATTTCATCTGGTGTTGCCTTGTCACATAACCAGGTAACAAACAGTAACAGCTGAAATTCCCCTTTCTGCACAGCTGTTAAAAGAGCCCTCTTCAATTTTCAATCTGGCAACCCCAGGCATGGACCTTGTGGAAAATAAAACAGAGTCTAGTATTAATTAAAAATCTGTAAATAACTAAAGCACGTGTTTTCAACTAGGGCCTCAAGAAACCAGTTTTTAGCAATTTATTTTTTTTTTACCATAAAGGCTACTAAAACAGGTACATCAGGCTGTGTAAACCATGAACAACCTCTAGGTTGCAATTTCAGCCTGAATCCAACCAGTTGACTCTATAATTTGAACATTGTCCCTTGATTCCCACAAATGAGATGCACGAGGTTTTATAAAGCTATTGGATCCAAGTCAGCTCTTCAGTTTGAACAATTTATCTCATGAAATAATAGGTCTCCTATGGGAGCCAGTGATTGTGGTTTGAGCATTGGACTACAAGTCTGGAGAGTGGGGTTTGAATCACTGACCAGCCATGGAAACCCACTGGGTGACCTTGGACAAGTCGTACTCTCTCAGCCTCAGAGGAAAGGAAACATAACCCCCCTCTGAACAAATATTGTCAAGAAAACTCTGTGATAGGTTTGCCTTACGGTAACCATAAGCTGGAAATGACTTGAAGGCACACAACAGCAACAAAAACAGGTCCTCTACTGATCCAGAACCTGACAACTGCCTTTTCTTCTTTGCCTCTATCCCTTCTGATTCTTATTTGGCTGTACCAGAACTGGACTCTTAGCTTTGGCCTGTTTCAGAGCTTAGCCAAGAGTATAGACAGGTTAACCAGTGGTGGTGAGAGGTGATGGGAGTTGCAATCTAAAACACTTCTAGGATTGTGCTCTCTCCATCTTAGCTGATAAAGGATGTACCAATAAAAATATGCTTTTCTTCATCATCTTCTTCGTTTCCCATCTTAAAGATCCACCCTATTTGTTATATGAACATGTCACTGGTAAGATCTCTGAAGGGTGAAATCAGAAGAGATTTTGGTTGGTTATTTAAAATTCCTTCCTACCCAGATGTGTCATTCCAGCACACAATGAAATAAGGATTCATCAGTAATGCTTCCCTCTCAAAGGAGAATAGCAGAACATTGAGGGCTTTGCAAATGAAGAGACCTCTCTGCAAAACTCACCGGTCTCAGTTCAGTGGAGTCCCACTCCAAGTATTCTGCAACGTGAACCATCTGGTTGATAATACGATCCAGCTCCTGAGCTCAGAAATAAGACAAAGGGAGGAAAAAAGACAAAAAAGTAAAAAGTAAAGTAGCTGTGTGTACAGTTTCAATGACACTGTACGTGGACATTACAGACACATGCCAGCACACAAGAAGATGTCATCTGACATTTTGTGAAGGTTGGTGAATACCTTTTCCCCTATTGCCAGCTTCTATAGTGTCACAGCGTGGATTTATTTCCATGTTTTGAGAGGTTCTGTGGATAAATTGGTTGAAGATCTCACACCACAGTAATATTGTGTATCATTGAAATAAAGAAACAATGCCATAATTTCTATGGAATTTCTGATAGGATTATTGGCAGCTCAGGCAAAAGACTTTTTGTATTGTTAACAAACCTGATAAAGAAGCCATTTTCTCTGAAGTCCCAGGCATTCCCAAAGCTGACTTAAGCATATGCTAGCAAGTCCACATATCCAGAGACATACAAGGATGGCATTAGGCTTAAGCAGATCACAGACAATGCCTCATATTGGCACTAATTGTGTCTCCCTTGCTACTATTGCTGTCACCACCAGAGGACGTTTTCACTTCATCTTTATCATTAAAAAACCTTCAGGTTTAGGAGCCGCTAGTTTAAATTCCCACAATGGTACAGAAAGAGCAATGGCAGATCGAGAACACCATGGGGAAACAAATTGGCCAAACCCAGCTGTGCTGATGTTATTGTTACCAGTTAAGCCTGCTGGAACCTCCCAACATGGAAGGGGCCTAACCAGAGGGCATTTTGAAGAGGGCCCCCTCAATCTGAAGCTGGCCTTGCTGTCAAAATCCAAATCCCTCCAGAAAATCCAACAACTTTGTCCAGAGATGAGTTAGATTTCACCGATCTACACTAGTTCTATTCCTGAGTTTGGAAACACTGTTTATTGGAAACACTGTCCAGATACTACAGCTGCCCCAGTCAACATGGTCAGTGTGCTAGTTAGAAAATTCTTATCAAATTCTTATCAATTCTAGCTAGAAAATTCTTATCAAAATTGCAGATGATGCCAAATTAGGAGGGGTAGCTAATAGCCCAGAAGACAGTATCAGAATTCATAATGACCTTAACAGATTAGAGAGCTGGGCCAAAACTAACAAAATCAATTTCAACAAGGAGAAGTGTAAGGTACTACACTTGAGCGGAAAAAAAAATGAAATGCATAGTTGTAAGATGGGTGACACTTGGCTTGACCCAATACATGGGGATCTAGGAGTCTTAGTAGACTTCAAGTTGTACATGAGCTAGCAGCGTGATGCGGCAGCTAAAAATGCCAATGAAATTTTGGGCTGCATCTATAGGAGTATCGTATCTAGGTCAAGGGAACTGCAGCACCACTCTATTCTCCTTTGATCAGACCTTACCTGGAATATTGTGTTTAGTTCTGGGCACCACAGTTCAGGAAGGATATTGTCAAGCCGGAACATGTCCAGAGGAAGGTGAACAAAATGTTAAAAGGCCTGGAAAACATGCCTTATGAGGAGTGACTTAAGGAGCTGGGTACATTTAGCCTGGAGAGGAGAAGGTTAAGAGGCTATCTGACAGCTATGTTTGAATATCTGAAGGGATGTCATATAGAGGATGGAGTGAGCCTGTTTTCTGCTGCTCCAGAGACTAGGCCTATTTCCACACTATACTGTTAGCACTATTATTCCATTTTCAACACCGATGGAATCCTGGGGTTTGTAGTTTAGGGAGGGGCATTTAGGATTCTCAGCCAGAGTGCTCTTGGGCCTCAGGAAACTACAAACCCCAGAATTCCACAGGAGGTTGAAAGTGGAATAATAACACTAACATTCCAGTGCAGAAATGGCCTTGGACATGGAGCAGTGGCTTCAACCTCCAGGAAAAGAGATTCCATCTAAACATTAGGAAGACCTTCCTGATGCTAAGAGCAGTTTGACAATGGAATATGCTGCTTGGGGGTGTGGTGGAGCCTCCTTCTTTGGAGGTTTTAAACAGAGGCTGGATTTTTAAACAGAGGCTGGATTCCCATCTGTTGATGATGAGTTCCTGCATGGCAGAGGGTTGGACTCAGTGGCCCTTGTGGTCTCTTCAAGCTTTATGATTCTATGAAAATTAATGTTTTGAACCTGTGAGTCCGGAATCAAGGTAGGAAGGCCTCTGGGCGTTTATAAAAACAGTGGGCTCCCTTTCTTTGATATGGACATGTCTTTGAAGGATGGCTTACCGAGCTGTCCAGGAGGCCATTGCCGTCTGTGTCATATAGCCGAAACATAACTGTAAGAGAACACAAAAGCAGCAGAGGTCTATAATAAATGCATAAATGCATTCAGCTGCAGGCATAATAAGCTCAGCGGCCAGTCTCTCCACTCTACTGCTGCAATAGCATCAATATGCTCATGAACCAGCATCCTCCTGTTAACACTCAGATGAGAATAATCCACATTTAAACAAATACAAATATTAAACACACAGTGCTTAACTATTGCCTAAAGGTCTTGTAAATTTAGACAGTATTTATGCAAACTTTTCTTACTTTTAGACTGAGTAGTCTATCACTATGGGTTCTTGGCCCCCCAAGGGCAATAGAACAAAGTCCTTCTCAGAGACTAGAAATGTTATTTCTTTGGCCGACAAGTCCTAAAATCCTGCCAGTCAGCAAGGTCAGTGGCCATACTGGCTTAGAAATTCTGGGAGCTGTTGTCCAAAAAGTAATGTTTCAAAGTTGTGCAAAGACCTTTGTGAGTGGCTGTCTACATTTATGAGTAGAGAGAACTAGGGTTGCCAGATCTCAGGATGTGGCCCTGACTCCTCAAAGCACAGGGGAGGAATTTCAGGGTGAAAGTGCTCCCTTGAAAAGTGTGTGTTTGTGTTTCTTCCTTTGTTAGACATTGTGTATTTATTTGAATGGCATACCCAATGCAGCTGTGTGACACTTAACGACATCACCAGCGGCTGCCACTTGTAACATCATACTTGTAATATCACCAGTGTCCACTCCCGTGACTTCACAAGGGGTCACTCCTAGGTCTCAGATTTGGGCCCTAAAATCTCAGGGCCTGGAATAAGGCCACTTTGACAACTCTACAGGGATCAGACATGTGATACCAATACTATGGCTATAAAGGTTACACAATTTCTAAAAAAAAAATATACCTTGTGTTCACTTAACAATAGGCCTAGATATCCGCAAGGTACCAGATTCTCCTCTGATCTTGGAAGCTAAGCGGATCAGCTAGGTTAGTACTTGGATGGGACACTGCCTATGAATACCAGGTGCTTCAGAGGAAAGAACTGACAAAACCACCTTGCCTAAGAAAAACTCTGTGAAACTCATTGGAAGTCACAAGTCAAGAAGCAACTTGAAGGCACATCTACATAAACCAGTGGTTCTCAACCTGTGGGTCCCCAGATGTTTGTGGACTTCAGCTACCAGAAGCCCCAGCCACTATGATCAATGGTCAGGGCTTCTGGGAGCTGAAGTCTAGAAACATCTGGGGACCCACAGGTTGAGAACCACTGACATAAACGTTCACGTAACAGAAAGGGTACATACAACAATTTGCTTCTCCTCATAGCAGTGACTCAATCTACATGGAATTATACTTATTCTCATTTGAGGGAATCCCAGACAGACTTTGGAGACAGGAAATGCAACAAACTGTCATTCATATTAGGAATACATGCATCAACAAAATTCAAACTCATCCAAGTTCTCTAATTTCCACCTCAAAGCATGCTTTGATTTGCCCCTGTATTGGACTATGATAAGTTTTTTCCTGTGAAATTTTGCCTATTTCCATTGACAATTTTGAACTGTATGTATTTCATACTGTTGACTAAAGCACATTTGTGTGTATTTTAAAAATATACTGATCTTCCACATGCATTTTTCAAATGCATGCATGCTGAGAAAAGCAAGAACTTCTGACCACAGTCTGCACAGAGGTCCATACTGAGCTCCAGATGGTGTGACAATGGGATAAATTCTGGTAAAAAAAAATGAAATAAAAGGAATTTCTCACTCCCCAATAATTCACACTGACATAACAATTAAATATTTTTTTTCAAAACAGGCACTGAAAGCACAGGTCATACTGTATTAGTGCTCTTGTCAGTTAAGGAAACTTTAAAAACGAGTTAGACAAATTGATATATAAAAGTGATCAGTCATTTAAACCTGTAAAGACTCTATGCTACCTCCAGGATCAGAAACAAAATGCTGAAGTCCATGTATATGTGTTTCTGGGTGTGACAGGGAAGAGTTGTTGTCCAACCTGTGGAGTTCCCAAGAGACTTCTTCTTAGCCTCTTTGGTAATCAAGATGTTTCACGAGACTTAGATCTGTCTTAAAGTTCTTCTGACTATGGAGTGAGAATATTCATTTGTTAGATTAATAAGCGAGAATGCTCTGTTGAGAGAAACCAAAACAAAAAATGGTTTTGTTTATAGGGGGCAGGCTCTGCAAGTTTGAATTATGTACCCATTAGAAATCATCAAAAAATCAGCCCTATTTTTTTGAGGCAATTTGGGGAGGCTTGAGTGGTTTCCAAGGGGCTCCTATGGCTATACTTTGAGGTCTTAAGCACATATGACCTGTGGGGTGCACTTTATCCACCCATGCATTAGAATCTCCAGGTAAAGACATTCTCCTTGTTGTGAGGAGGGAGTTATGTGTGAGTATGTGAGTCAGAAAGAGACAGAGTTACAGAGGGCATGATTTAGAAGTGAGCATCCAACTTGATGTGATGCTGAAAGTGTCTCTACTTGCCACTTATAAAACAGAATTAATAGCAGACCTCTTGATTAAATGAAAAGAAGGGATTGCTAATGGCGCTTTCATCATCACAACATTTTTTTTTCTGAGAGAGAGGGAGGAAGGGCAAATGGAGAATGTTGCTAGAGTGAGAAGGCTGAAACCAGGAGTACAGCCTTAAGGGCCACCCTGGGGGATTGTCTCCCTTGGAGGAATTCCTTTTACATCATGTGTTCTTGTATATTATAATGTATAGATAATACAAGTACTATCAAGATGCCTTAATTCTCCAGGCTTTGTCCTCTTATCTGAGGAAGAAAAGCTGGACACTCTCCCTGTTGGCTACACTCCTCCTGCTGAAGAAACATGTTAGGCAATGACAAGAATCCTTCAGTGTTTCATTTCTAGTATCCAGACAGAAATATTAGTTCTGTCATGTGCAAGAATAAACAGTGATCTAAGAGACTTGGATGTTACACCTCCCTTCCCCTTAAACCAGCGGTTCTCAACCTGTGGGTCGCGACCCCTTTTGGGGTCGAACAACTCTTTCACAGGGGTCGCCTAAGACCATAGGAAAATACGTATTTTCGATGGTCTTAGGCTCCATTCCCTCCTTGGTGGTGGTGCGCAAGCACGAGCCACGTGCTCGCGTCCTCCTGCCCCCTTTGCAGTACCTTACTAAAGAAAATTTTCTTGCATCTAGCGAGAGTGAGTTGGGAGGGCAATCTCCGACCAGCCACTCCGAGGCTCAAACAAAGCTAAAAACATCTTGTATAAGGAAGTCTGAGAAGGCAAGAATTAAAAAGAAGGTGAAAGGAAAATTATCTGGTAATGCAGTGAAGTCTGTTAAGGGCGAGGAAGGGCTCCCAACCGCTCCTTTACCTTCTGGTGGCCATGTTGAAAAGAGGCGTTCAGAAAGCAAGGGAGGGGGCTATGAGAGGAAAGAGCTCTCCTGACCAGTCCCAGCTAGCCAGCAACACAACCAAGCACACTCAAGCATGCGAGCAGCCTCTGCCAGGAGAAATGGCAGCCTCTCACTCAGCAGCTCCTTGCCCTTCTGTATTAGCGAATACAGCAGCACAGGGCAATTTAGCATTGTGTATGGTGTCATTATTCACTAGGAGTCAAACTGCAATGCCTATGGAACGTAAAGAAGTAAGATTTGAACCTCCTACGTCCTCGATGTCTTCCCAGGGGAATGTGTCTGAGTGTAGTAGGGAGGTGATAAGACAAATGATTGCTGAAGAAATGGAGGTGCATGTTAATAGGCAAACAATATTAGTGAAATGATTTCACAAAATACATAAGAAGTTTAAAAAAATGTATTGCAAGTTGGACAATTCATTGAATTTGAATGTAATGTCATTATAAAGCAGTCAACAAGCTACTTCAATGAATCCTTCATTTTCACGCGATTTTCTTGATGATACAAAAATTATTCAAGCTGAATCAAATGATGCTGGTGTGTGTTTACCAAAAAAGTCTACCTGTAGGTCCAAAGTGACTAGAGTTGAGGAATCTGCTTTGTCACACTCTGAACAAATCAACACTGAATCTGAAAGTGATGAGGAACCAGATTTGGCAGATACTTATGGGGATAATGACTCTAAATCAGATGGTTCTATTTCCGAGGAGGAGGATGCAGAAGGTGATAATAAAGTGAGATTATTTTCCTCAGATTCTTTTAAAAATTTGCTGGAAAAGGTGTTGGTAACTCTGGGACTGGACAGTCTGGAAAGTGCCACTTCAGATATTGATAAAAACAAGAAAGTTGCATCAATTGTAAGGAATAAGCCTACAAAATCTAGTGTTATTCCCATGCCAGATTTATTTTTGGATTTAATTCAGTCTGAATGCAGTGAAACCAAGTCTTCAAACTTTGTATCATTTATGGTGGACTAAATATCAGATATTTACATTACAATTCATAACAGTAGCAAAATTACAGTTATGAAGTAGCAACGAAAAAATTTTATGGTTGGGGGTCACCACAACATGAGGAACTGTATTAAAGGGTCGCGGCATTAGGAAGGTTGAGAACCATTGCCTTAAACTGATGGAACCATTCCACCTGTTTTACATATTGGCATGGTTGCCACAGGACTAAAGTAATTAGCATGGTCAGGGCTGAAAGTAGCAACATAGCATCTTTGGCATCCACAAAGACTTCAACACTCCTACAATACATATATACATTAAAGGGACAGTATGATAAAATGCAGCCTTGTGTCACCTCCCCTCCTTGCGGATAGATAGCTATTCTGCTTCTCCATTTTGTGTCCTGACAGTGGCCTCTTATGCAGAGTAGAGGTTATACATCAAGATGGTCAGCTGTTGTAGCGCACCCATTTCTTTTAGAGCAAACCATAATTTCTCAGGATCTACACAATCCAAGGTCTTGCTATAATCTATAAAGCACAGATAAATTTTCTTCCGAAATTGTTTGGTGTGTTTCAGTATGTCTGCAGCATGATCCCTTGTGTCACTTTCTTTTCTGAACCCACCTTGGAGGCCTGGCATTTCTGGCTCCCATATAGTAAAAATCTTTCTTGTAAGATCTTGAGCATCACTTTTCCTGCATGAGAGATCAGTACAACAGTCATATGATGACTACAGTTCCTGGTATCCCTTTTCTTGGGGATCTGAATGTATATTGAATGTTTCCAGTCTGTGGGCCATTGTATTGTTTTTCATATTTGTTGGCTTTTTTGTTTGTTTGTTAGAACTAGAATGGATCCTGTTTCTATAGCCTGAAACAGCACTATTGGTGTGCCATCTATATTTGGTGATTTATTTCTCACAAGCTCTTTGAGAATATTGTCCGCTTGAGTTTCTAAGATCATGAGTTCACCTTCAAATGGTTCTTCCTTGAAGGAATCTGTCATCATGTTACCTCTTTGCTTCCATCATCTTTTTATTTTGTCCTAATCATGTAATGTGTTCCCTTCTTTGTCATATAGCATCTCTCCTCTTGAATTTCCCCTTAATTTTTGTATCTCACAGAAGAGGTTACTTGTTCTGCCCTTTCTATACTTTTCTTCTAATGGGAGTGACATGATTGCACTCTTTAAAGACCTCAAGCACCTGTGCACAGACCAATACTTTGAGTAGAACTACACGAGAGGACGGTTTTCTCAGGGTTTTCTTAGGTGTGGAAACAGCCCTGAGCATGTTTAACAGCTGATCAAATCTGTGAAACAATTTAAAATAAAAACAAGGAATTGCAAAATCAGCAAACCAGCAGAACTGGCAAAATTATTACTAAGCAGTTCTACCACAGCAAAATTTCTGATCGTATTTCAATTACAGTGTAATCTCTACAGACGCTAATTTTCACTGCCCTCAAGTACTGTGTTTTCCTCCTTGCTTTTGCTCCTTTTATCCTGTTTGTGTGCCAAATTTATCTCTTGATCTTAGTGCTCTCTACATGCCATGAATCCTGAATTGCTCGATTGCACCATAGTTTGTCATTTCATGCTCAAAGGGGAAAAATGTGACCAAATAGAAGAAACTACTTGTAGTGCAACTCTTTAAGTAAGTGTAATCCAAAATCTTTAATATCAGGACTTTTATGCTCATCAAAACATAAGCCTGTTTAAAAACAATTATAAAGCCAAGAGAAACAGTCTGAAGGCACCAGAGGGCAGAGTTGTACAGTTTTCAGGTAAGCTAATATAACAGAAGAGTGATAATTTCTTTCCTGGGGCTTTGGCTCTATGCCTTGAAGAGGGTAACAGATAGGTAGCAACTTGCATTCCTCCTCATTATAGCACAGTTTCTAACTACTTCAATTCATTCTCCTGTCTCTGTGTCAGAGGATGACAATCAGTTTAACTGCTAACTCAAATCACATTTCATATCCAGTACTGGAACTGTGCAAGAAGAGAAGAGGTTAGCAACTTTGCTCCCCAGATAATTTATTTACATTTTTTCACCATTAAAAAAAAATCCTCTTACACATTTGCTAGGCAACATTTCAAAAAGGGAGGCTCTGAACCCCCAAGTCACCACCATCCATTCAAAATTAGGATTGCCAAATGAGAAGCATTCTATCCACTGAGATTTTAGGGCTAAAACCTGAGGCCTGGAATGATCCCTTGATGATGTTACAGGGACAGGCCCTGCTGATGTCATTAGAAATGACAAGCGTCAACCACAACTGTTCTGAGTACGTCATTCACATAATAAATACCAACTCTAAAACAAATGTGAAAATATTTATCTGGAAATTGGAAATCCAGTTTTCCAAGTTCTGCATTGAAAAGGGCGGGGGGAGCCACATTCCCCCAACTCTGTTTTGAACACTTTTGCAAACATTGTTTTAAAAAAATATGGGAGTTATAGCCCAACCAAGCAATGTTTCCAAAACTCTGCTTTGTACAGAAAACCGTCTACAGTACTCATGGAGGCCTCTGATATGTTAGTGTGTGTGTGTGAATCTTGTTAGGCATTCCCAGCTAGATAAACCTATTGAAACAATTGTTGAATGCTAAGAACATATAAGTAAATTCTATTGATTCAGTGGGTCCACTCTACTTGGAACTATGTACACTGTGCAGGACAAAATGCGTGTGATTATCTATCCACATCTACATCTGTATCTTTCAAGGCAACACTCTTTCACCTTGAGATCCCCTCTCCCTCCTCTTGAAGACTAGAGTAGAGAGTCCAGGTTCTGATTCAATCAGGAACCCGTACCTTAGCCTGGAAGATGATTCCAGCACCACTTTCCCACTCCTGCTATGACATTGTGAAAGGATCTCGTAAACATAGTCACTTTGAAATGTTATGCCTGAATAGGCTGATGATCCTGCAAGGATAATTCCAAGGTGTTCTTTTTTAGTGATATCTCATGCTCAGCCTGCCCTTTGCAGTATTCATTAGCATACAGTGATGTGTAAAATGAGGAATTTCTAATGGCACATGACTCAGACAATCAGCTTGACACACATTGTGAACCATCAAAAGAAGAAGAAAAACAACCGCCGGAAATCTTGTAGTTTTGTGAATCAGCTCTGCAGTGATTTTGTATTGAAAATGACTGATAATGTTTCAAAGGATTCACCTCCCCTACTTCTTGCTAGAATGAATAACTTTAAATGGAGTAGAGTTCCATTTCTGTAAGGCCAGATTGTCAGCCTCTCGCCTTTAAAAATAGTTTTCTAAGTTTAATTTCAAAATAGAATTAACAAAACAACAAACTTCACTTCACTGGTTAGTTCTACAGTGCTGACAAATGCAAATATCAATAACACAGTACAAAATACCTGAAGCGTCTGACACTTTGGAAAGAAGGGAGGCCATTTCATAAAGATAAATTCATTATTTCAATAACCAGTTCACTTCAATGATGATGCAGGATTTCAGGGCTGGTAGAGGGCAATTTGCACAGGGATATATCCAGAGAATGCTTTTTTAGCTTCCTCCACTGAAATTCACAGAGGACTAAGGATGGGATGGGAATCATACAGCCCTCCAAATGTTTCTGTACTGCAAGTCCCAGAAGTCCTAGCCAACATGTCCAATGCTGAGGCATGCTAGGAGTTGCAGTCCAGATGGCTGAATGATTCTGTCCTTGGATCTAGATGATGCCCAAAATAAAGAGGAGGAAACACAAGGGGATTGCTAACAGAATGCGATGACATCTGGCAGGGGAATTGTTCAATGAAAGCCAATGTAATATTCACACTGCTACTCTTCCATGTTTTCTAGCTGCTTCTGTTAGAGTTACCAACTATTGCATGCCTGTACTGAGTAACTGCTAGTTTGTTTGCAGATTTCTTGTCTACCTTGCCACACCTACTATCTTCCTGCATCATTCTAACCTGCCACCATTTTCCTTCCCTTCATCTCCTCACAAGACCAAGTTATTTTATTGTGCACAAATTATTGGTAAGTAATATACTTTTATATGCTTTTACACAGAAGACTAAGCTTGCTTCTTTCTCTGTTAGACATGGCGGTTGGGGGAGACTAGCTGTTCAGCTTCTGCCTTGCCAACTGATTACTCTGCTCAGATTAATTTCTCCCCAACAGCTTCCTCCATTTGGTTTATTATAGAGAAAAAAATCACAAAGAGAGAGATGGAACAACTGCAGAATTATTTTTGACCACCTACACAAGGAGCTTTCTGTCTAGGTGCATCTCAGACCAGTAATACAGCTGTGTCCAATTATTTTAAGTCTAAAAATGTGTGTGTCTCTTTGTGTGTGTTTTCTTTGGAGTTTTTTTGGAAGTGCTGGGAAGCTATGAATTTTAGGCCTTTCCGCATGGCATTTGCCATGTGAAAGGGCCTCCAGAGCGTCGTGCAATTGCAAGATGAATTTCAGATGACATCCTCACAATCGCGCAACGCTGGCAGGACCAGCAGGCACCGATTGCACACTATTTCATTTTTGACTTGTAGCCAAAAATGGTGCACGATTGCGCATTGCTCCAGGCCCCCATGCACACTTATCTTGCATGCAGAGCTCTGGAGCTGTGGCCCTCGCACTTCCTCCCCCAGCGCAGCCTGGGAAAATACCCGGCTGCACTGTGGAAGGAAGAAGTGGAGCTCTCATGTTGCCTGCTGGCCGGCCGGCAACTCCTCCAGAGCCGAAGCAGCAGGGACATGAGAGCCTCTTGCAAGAGGCTGCTCGCATGATCCTTGCGCCCTGGTGCCAGACAAAGGTAAGGTGCGGAAAGGGCCTTAATCTTTTTCATTGGCATTAATATATCTATTTTTCCTGTCTAGGACAGACGGAATACAGCAGGCCAGGGATTTTCAAATACTATGGCTCTAAGAAGAAAGAATCTCTCTGAACCTCCTCAAGTTTCTCAGGCTGGCCAAACAGAGGCAAAGTTAATACTTCTCATGAAAGCTACTGGATTAAAAGAAACTGAGATCCCTTTTGCATGTCAATTTTTAAAAAGAAAATGGAAAAAGTAGCGCTTAAATCACAGAAGTAGGTCAGGGGAAAGGGAGTTTGACCTCTCAATCTTTTCTGATGGCCAATTTTTAGAAGGCAACTGTGTATGTGGGGTGGTGGTGCTTGATTTGACTAATAATGCCGGAGAAAAAGTGAAGAGAAATTTCAGATTTCTTAATTTAAACACTGGTAGAGAGTCCATACCTTCATATCTGCCCTCAGTTTCTTAAGGAGGGACGAAGGAAAAGCAAAAGTACCATAAAAATAAGGCCAGCAGGAGCAAGCAGCAATCAATTAATATTCCACAATGTTACATAACTAGCAAATCTATCCATAATGCTCTATAGCAGAATCAGGGAACCTGCAGCTATCCACATTTAATTGGAGTACAAAGTGATTCATCCCTGATCACTGGGTATGCTAGTGATCTATTATACTGGAATTTCTGCTCTGTTTCTACTATATTGGAAAGGGATGGACAAGCACTTTGTCAAGGGATTCCTTTATAGTAGACACCCAGGACTGGGCAGTTGCTCACAGTTGCAGCTTGCTAGCATGACTGTTTCCCCTGAAACCACAAAACCACTCCTCCTCCCTCCCGCCACCACTGCCACTTGTGACCATGGCACCCATGGCAGCCTTGCACCTGATGTTCTGGTTGCATGCACACTTCCTGTCACTCAAGCACTTACACTCCAGCTTATCCTCAGCCCGTCCCCTTTCCAGCAGTGACAGGTAGCAGACAATGTCCTTCAGGTAGACTACCTGAGCCAATGGTGGGGCTGGCGGGTGTGGACTGGCTGTTTTCAGGGAGATGTGGCTCTTTCGGAGGTTGAATGGCAATTTCTTCTCCAAGCTTCTGGAGCCTACAAAAGGAGATAGGAATATTCACAAGTGTCTTAGCACTGCAATGGACATTTCAGACCATTTAGTCAGGCAGAGAACATTTTGACCTTCATGTATCAGCATGAGACCCCTGGATCATATTTTATTGCAGAATCTGTATGAATCTTAGACCTCCAAAACAGCCATTCTTGCAGTCATTGTCACCTGTTCAGTTGAAAAAATATCTCCAAATTTCAGCTACTTGCTGTACACAGTTCCCCTTACTCTGACAAAAGCTGGCTAGAATGATAATTACCTCATTAATCTATCACCTCCTGCAGTGAGGCAGTATTTTTCCCCCTGCCAATACTGGGGGGGGGGAAGCCTATGCCATTTTCATATCTTTTAATATTTCACAGAAGAAAAACGGCACATATGTAGCCAAGCAATATCAGTGTGTGGCAAAGCTTTTAATGAGGAAATATCCACAAGCTAGGAAAGTCTGCAGCACTTTGTTTTAGCCTAAGCCTACTGAGAAGGTCAAAAGTCTGTGCCTTCCTTTCCTTTCTCCCCTGCTGACTTGGTCCAGTGGAAACTACTTTTGCAATTTGAATTGAGTGTGCAGCAACTAAGGTCAGCTGAGGACAAAGGAGGAAAGTGGGAGGAAGAAATAGGCCCTTTCCTTATGGACATGGCATCCCGGCATGGAGATGTAAGAGGAGTGGGACTGTGACAATGCTTCTGCAAGATGTCATCGTGCTCCCATCCTTCTCACATCATTAGCCGGCGCGATCCCAGGGTAAATCATTGATGGATGTTCTCAATGACCCCCCAATCGCGCAACACTCCCGCACTTACCTGCCCTATGGAAGGTCCAGAAGCGTGATGGAGGCACTTCCTGCCCCAGTGCAGCATGGGAAAGCACCCAGCTGCGCTGCAGAAGGAAGAGGCGCTCCCTTCTGGAGGGAGCTGGGCTGGCATAGAGAGCATTTTCGTTGCACTCCCTTCCTGTCAAAGGCACTGCCAGGATTGTAACTGCAGAGGTGATGGGACAAGGTAAGGTGCAGAAAAGGCCAGAGAAACTGGGACACTTTACAAATAACTGAAACAGGAGGATGACAGGGTATTAATAGGGACAATTGGAGGACAAGCATTTTTTTGGGATGGACCCTAATGAAGTAAAGCAGAAGTTATATACTCCAGTAGGTTTGACACCATTCTGAGAAAATGAAATTTCATCCCCTGTGGGGAAACCGGAATCCAGTGGGGTCAAGAAGTACCCATTATTATAAGAAATACATGTTTTATTTTTTCTTACTTCATTTTTGTTCCATATTGTATTTCTGGTTTTGGATGTTTTGATAAAAGGTGTATGATTTTGCATACATAAACAAAGGCCATTTTTATGCCCTGCAATTTATTGGAATTCTTATTTGGATCAGAGAAGATTCCATGACTCATGCAATGCATTTTTTTTAAAAAAAATTTCCTAATGCATGAAGGTAAAATCCTTGGGCCTTATTTGGCTTGGTTGGATACTTGGCGGTAGCACAAAGATCTCAAGAAGGATTCACAAAATTCACCACCAGCCCAGTCCTACTAGTCTGTTTTATCTCTAACCATGTAAACTTGAGTGGGTTGCAGCACTCTGACCCCTTGACAAGTGAGGCAGAACTATCCTCCCATGAGGAGGAGGAAAAAAAACAATCCTCCTCCATCTGGCTCCTTATTTCCAGTAATGCTGTGTATAGAATTGCACTAACTTTCATAACACTCTGGGATGTAATAACGCCATCCATCTTCTGCCTCTGCCAGATCTTTGTATGTACAGACTTTGAAATTAACTCCAAGGAGGTGCGTCAGTCCCCACACCTCTGTTAACCTTTAAGAGAAGGAAAATGCCAAGCACATCATTTCACAATTGTTTGGTGGATTTATTATATTGCTGTTCAGTGGATTTTATTACCATCGGTTAATGGCTTTATGATGTTTGATTCTATTGAATTTTATGCATTTGTTGGAAAGGTCTATAAATGCATTTAGAAGAAGAATAATTACATGAATCATTCCACAGGTGTAGGATTATGGACAGAAGCACAGTCCACACTGTGTTCTGTCTTCTTATCCACTGTTGTGCATGCAGCCACAAAACAGGTATCTCAATTGGGATCAGAATGTTGTTGGTTGGAATCCTGTTGAGGATTTACATATGCATAAATAGCACAGTTACAGTGGTACACTGTGAATCTCATCCTGATCCCTCCAATCCCCACCTATTGGGAAGCAGCTGTTCTAATCACTGGAGGTCTTTTCCTGTGTTGATCAGGAAGCATCTGACTGGTGTTTCCACACACTCTGTGAATGATTTCCAGTGTGACAGGTAGAAGCAGGACACCTGTCATAATTGCCCTTCACACCAGAGATTGTTTGAGTGAGCGGGTAGGTGGAACCATCAGCTAGCTGCTTCCTACAACAAACTCCCATCAACCACAGCAATTGCTTCCCAGTAAGTGGAGACCAAGGGACCTTCATGGTCACTGTGTAGCTCCTACAGTAGTGGCTATGCAAGGAATGTGAATACAAAACAGTGATGAGTGCATAACTCTAGGTTATACATTCTTCACTGTCCAACAGGATTCCAGCCATTATTCCTTATTTTATGTAGTTCTCACAATGGTGGCAATCATGAAAATAAGAGACCACGTGTTAGCTGAGATCCTATAAAGTTCTGTACAGGCAGAACTAAGAAATATCTCCTCTTTCATCCCCTAATCTATCTTTTAACAGTTGCAGCCACCCCAATACCAATTTATTGGCTGATGGGGAGCAGCAGGGAGAAGCAGAGAATCTTCTAGATGGACAACAGCAAGGCATCCTCCAAGACTTCCTCAATTTCCACAGCCCAGTAAACTGGTGTTTGGATAGGCTGCATCAGCTAAACGGTGGGTTGTGGGAAAGTCTTGTTATTACATGTGGTTTGTAAACAATTCCAACTTTCCCAATGATCAGAAAAGAGGTTGGGGAGAAAGAAAGTTTTATGCCGGCATAAGTTGGGCTTAAGTCTGCACAAACTGCTATCTGGATGCCAACCATTTTCTCATGCCTTTTGTACTGGCAGATAAAGGAATTTTCCCCCCTATCAAGGGATATATTCCATTTGGGGTAATTTGTCTGGGGCCACACAAGCAGAGTGGGTAGAGCTAGGGTTACCAGACTGAAAACTGCAGAGGATTCCTGTATCATTAATGGCTGTGTGGAAGAGGGAATTTCATCAAGAATTGCTTATCATGTACCCAGGTAGACAGATTTGAAGCCAGTGGCAGCCAGGGCTAGAGACAAACATGAGATGCAGTACACAATCCCTTGTCTCTCTTTTTCTGCCATTCTCCTTCCCTCTGCCTCTTCCTCTTGTTTCCTCTCCCTTTTCCACCCAGTCCTTGCTTGCAGAGGGCTTTCAAAATTAGGCCAAGGCTTGCAGGTTACCTACCTATGCTACACTAAATCTCTCTCACACTACATAGTCATATTGCTTTGATACTATATTAATGGCCATGGCTGCATCTTATGGAATTCTGGGATCTATAGTTTGATGAGGCTCTAGAGCTCTCTGGCAGATAATTCAAGATATGCCACAAAGCTAGAAATCCCAGATTCCTTAGGCTAGAGCTAGGGTTGCCAGGTGGAATACAGGACAGGGTACCGTACCCTTAGAGGAAATGTCACCAGATTTTGCTTGCATGACAAGCAACACCTGCTCCAATTCCCTCTTCTACGTAATTGTTAAAGGCACAGGAGCCCTACCCTGCATATTATGTGGAAACCTGGAAACATTACAGTTTAAAGTGGCATCAAAGTACTATAATTGTACAGCATGAAGGAGACTCTGGCTTTGCTGCTCTTTCCACAGATAGCATAAATTCTATGTCCTTAATTTTAAAGCTCTCCATGGCTTTACCCTAAGATTTTCTTCTGCTTGTCATTGACATCATGTCCAGTAATTATGACATCGTATATCTGGCTTATAACACAATTATTACAATTCACATTTACAGTCATTGACAATTACAATGACCAAAAGTGTCCCCAAAATTCTACCTTTAGAATTTCACAGCCTCCAACAAAACTATTTCTGAGGCAGCAAGTTGTCCTACACCTACAGGTAGCAAGTCTCCAAAATGACAGATTCTCCTAAGGGAAGCTACTACAGAGAAATCAGTCCAGTCCAGGTCATGCACAGAGAATCTCAGGAGAAGAAAAGTGTAGAA
Source organism: Iguana delicatissima (assembly GCA_948472985.1). NCBI lineage: Eukaryota > Metazoa > Chordata > Lepidosauria > Squamata > Iguanidae > Iguana > Iguana delicatissima. Next base: position 196,878 of record CAOKZL010002289.1, on the reverse strand, counting down.
GGAAGGTCTTGGCCAGTTCATAGGTCATTCTACAAAGCCAGTGATCAGATATCCAAAGCCAGAAAGGGAAGAGACAAGGAATGATTAAATGTAGTCATTGCAGGGGTCAAGAATGCCACAAAACAAATACCAAAAGCACAGCCAGTTGAAGAAGTTTGCAGACAACAGAGATTCCCTACAGCTGCTACTAGATTTATAGGTGGCTGCCTCTGGATACCAGGTGCTTGATGAATCAATGTCTTTTATGTAACAGACAGTTCCTTTTTGCCACCTTTAAAGGGCAGGATAACTCTTCAGTGTCTCTCAAATCCTACTGAGGAAGAAGCCTCTCAGCTGTTTTAGCCCCCAGGTTCTCATACTCAAGGAGGGAGTCATCTGGAGCAAGAAACTCCTTGCAGTTCAACTTCTCTGTGTCAGATTCCTCAGATTTCAGGGGGTGAGTTATAACATGAATAATGTTGTGTCCAGCTCCCTCCTGGGAGACACGCTGGGAGAGCAGCTAGACAAGATCCTGATAGGGCCATGCAAGGATCTCAGCAGCTGCCTGTCTCAGTGTGCCTCATGCCAGGAGGAGGCTGGACATGTCACTACTTACTATTCCACTCTCCAGCACCTAGGAAATGGGAGTAGGGTGGCAAGGCTTCAAAGATAGGACTTTGGAGGATATCACTGGGGGACTTTGTAGCTATGTCATTTCTGCACTACACTCTTATAGCACGATTATTTCACTTTCAACATCCTATGGAATCCTGGGGTTTGCAGTTTAGGGAGGGGCTGGTTGGCCCTTCCCTAAACTGCAAACCCCAGGATTCCATAGTATGTTGAAAGTGGAATAATTGTGCTGCAAGGGTGTAGTGCAGAAATGGTCTATGTCTCTGTCCCTATGTTTTCCAGTACAGAATCTCAATCTGTTTTATAATCAACTATATTTATTAGCTGTGTTATAGTGGGTTAAAGTAGTAAAGTACTGTTTACTGTATTTAAATTACTGTTAAATTATTTCCTATCAAGGAGCAAGAAACAACTTAGAAAACATCAATTTATTACTAATTATTTATTTCCATGCTTTCCGTTTGTGTAATGTCAACTTTCCTCAATACCCACTCTTTATGTAAAAACCATGAAGAATCTTGTGACACCACAAAGACTATTCAGAGGTTAGGAACTCTGCTTATGTCACATACATCAATGATGCCATGCTTAATACCTCTGGCCATTGTTCATAAATTAGTGATGAGGTCATATGCTACCCCCCAGGTAGAACTGGAGGTGTAAGATTATTTGGGAACTGCATGATGCTGGAAAAAAATAAACTTGTACAACACCTCTTATTTATTTATGTGAATGGGGGATTCTCCCAAGCCAGAAGCATCCATGCGCATCTCTGTACTTCATCTCTACTCAGAGTAGATGAATTTGTTTTCTTTGTATGATATCAAACAGGTGTTCAGAGAAAAGCAAATTCAGTAATCCTGACTTTCAAAAGTAATACCAATGATTCTCAAGTGAATAGTTTTTCCATAAATATGCAGAAAAATCACTATGCATGAGACTTTATTAAAAGTCCAAATTATTATGTTAGGATGATTTGTGCAATATGTGTTTACTTTCTGGTCACTGTTATTTTATTTACACAACTATGTTGTGCATGGAAAATACTCAATCTTAAATTTGATTTGCTCTTCGGCACTTTCATAATATATGAAATATGTTCCAACTAAAATGCATTATCTTAGGGCTATTTTGTCATTACCCATGAAAACTATTTTCCATAGAAACCTTTCATACTGACAGATGCCCAAACCCTTCTGCCTCTCTTTTATTCTCAGTGAAAACTATATTGCTACATGCATAAAAAATTGTCTAAAATTATTTAGTGATATTTCACTGCTCATATTGATAGATAACTCACATCAGTCTCCTAAATTCTTAAGTTTGCCATGGGATGCAATATTTGGGAATGCAAACATATATAAGAGAATACCCAGTCATTGTATCTAGTGATTCTGAGAAGGAAGATATGTGTGCTTGTGCCTTCAGTTCACCTGTTGATGTATAGTGACCCCATGAATTTCATACATTTTTCTAAGGTGAGGAATACCCAGAGATGGTTTTGCCAGTTCCTTCCTCTGAAATATAGCCTATAGCCCCTGGTGTTTGTTGGCACTTTCCCACCCAAGTACTAACCAAGGCTGACCCTGCTTAGCTTCCAAGATTGAACAGGATTTGATGCCTTTAGGGTATCTAGGTGACCTGGGGCAAAAAACCCCAAGTAAACAAGAGGATCTTGGCTAGAGAGAATGGCAGCAAAGGAATCAATGCACAGGGTAAATTCTAAGGTACTGCTGATTGTGGGGCATTTTAAGCGAACTGTAGCCTTGAGGACTTGAAGATATTTTCTTCCTTTCTTTCACTTGGCCCTCCCTGGAAGGAAGGAATGCTCTGGAGCTAGTGAATCACAGGGACACAGTACTGACTGCTGTTACCATGGAATAAGAATACTGGCTGACAGAATTCACCCCCCCAAAAAAACAAGTCTCCCCACTCCTTCCAACAAATATACAAATATTAAAGGTGAAAAAATGCCATGGAATCCATTGTGCTTGAAGTAACAATGCAGCTTTGAACAGCTGTGCTCAGGCAGCTGGTGACACCCCCATAGATAAACTGACTTGTCACAAATAAAGCCATATGTTTGCATAGACAACAGCAAAATGCTTTGCAGTGTGGTTCAGAGGGAACTCCCAGGAGTCTCTGACTACCAGTGTACAGCAGGTGGATTTTGCTGACCCTGTAGAGAGAGGATGTTAGATGTATAATGACTGATGCCCTGAGTGAATTAGTCCTGATATTTTGCTCTTGGCCTGATGTTTGAATTTGGGGGGGGGCTTGCTATGTTCTCACAAAGATCAATACTCAATTTAATCAAATTCAAATTTCCTTATCACACTTTCACCATTTTTGACAGAACAACAAAAAAAGAACTTCAAGCTATTGCCTCAGCCATCCCATGAAATTCCTTTTACCCAGCTGCAGTCCAGCAAAGCTAGAAAAAGGGGCAGTGTCATTCATAGAGGAGCTCAGGGAGGGCAGGGCAAACATGGGACTCACCTGGGGACTGTGGGCTTAACAGAGAACCTGAGGAGATCTTGGAGGACCCTGAGGAATTGTGAGCAGAGGGGGTGCCGGCAGTGGATTTCTGTGATGATGACCAGGACCAGCTTGGTGAGGCGTTCCCAAGGGCATTGGTATTGGTTGGAGTGGGGCTTAAGGAGGATGTTTGCTGCTCTGCCAGGTTTACCTGGGAGCTCTTGGATTCAGGTGTGTGTCTTCCCATGGTGTTGAGGAGAGTTTTCCCATTTATCCCTATAAAACAAACATATAGCATGAACTTAGATACTTCCTAAAGGAATGTGTTATTTTATTTGTATGTATACCAGTGAGGTGCCCAGATTGGTCTGGATTTCAGAAGCAAGAGCAGAAATAAATACTGAAAAACATGTGCAATAAATCAGCAGAAGACAAGGGCTATTTAAAGAATAACTTCAACCATGCATAAGCACATGGTGTCTAGTCTCCTTTTTTTCTGCTGGATTTCAGAAGCACATTTTGGAAGAGGATTGTTGTCAGCAGTGTTTCACTGGCTGCAGGATGAAGCCCAACTTCTTCCACAGTCCCAGGCCACCAGAGAGTGCTGGACAGGTAGACACATCTTTCACGCACCTCTTCCATCAGCTCAGCTCCGTAAAGCTACATAGCTGTTTACTAGTTCTTTCAGATTAGGCTGAAGAATTTGTAGTGATCCTCCAAACTCAGAGCTCAGAAAAGATAGTTTGTTGGACTACAGCTCCCAGATTCCCCCATCCCCACTGACTAGGAGCTGTGGTTTCAAATAATAACTGTTGTTAATTTTGCTTAGGAACTCCCTCTATTGCTACTGGATAGATGATGTCACTACATCTTTCAAAGTTTTTGACTAGAAACAGCTTCGTAGGTTTAATTTCTGTCAAAGGTGGCTGAAGAAAGAATTTACCCATAGCTCACAGAAATATTTCAGAACATCTCTTTTTCCAGAGAGAGACAAAGGCCCTTTCCACACGGGATAAAAAAACGGCGTAGGGCGACCTCATCTGGAGGTCGTCCACACCGTGGAGCGCGCTAGAGCGGTTTGAATAGTGGAGGTTCCACACCTCAAACCGCGTTAGCGTGGCTGCAAGGGGTGGCGCGGTGTGTTTTTTAAAAACCACATTTTATGTGGTTTTTACGAAACGCGAGCGCGCTAACCTGTTGCAGTGCCCCATGTGAAGCTGCAGGGACACGCTAGCGCGTCCCTGCAGAGCTGCCCGGGGGCGGGCTTCCGGCTGGCGCGCTGCCCTGATTGACGGAGCGCCGCTGGAAGTCGCCGGCCGCCATTTTGGGCGCCGCTGAACGCCGCCGAAACTCGCCAGCGTGTGGAGCGGCGAACGTGCGCTCCCCGCAGGGACGGAGCAACCCGTTTTCAGGTAAGATCCGTCCCTGCGTGCGCTGCCCCGTTCCCCCGTCCCCCGTGTGGAAAGGGCCAAAGAGAAACAAACTGCATCACCAAAAAAGTGGATAGAAAAAGATAACATTTTGCATTTGTGTATCCATATATAAAAGAATTTTGATACAATATTACTATTTAATTTATATTTATTGTAACATTTAACCCCCAAAGGGAAAATGGTGGTGCCTCCAGGGACAAATGTTGATGGGAAAATTTAAGGTCTTAATGCGTTTTCCTCTGATGGTTCTTTATCTTTAAACTGGACTCGGAAAAGACAGCCATTTGAATGAGGACACCTTCAGAGAGAACTGTACTGGCTATCATATTTTATCCAGGAGCATTGCACAGTGTCAACATTTTTTACTGCAAGCTAGGAGAAGGCTGTCAGACTTAATAATCAGTTTCCATTAACAAGAAGCCATTAATTTTTTCCTTGCCCCCTGGTTTTTAGCTCTTGATCCACTGAGTGCTTTCTGAGCAGCAAAAAAGCATGCCAGTTCTGGCACGTGTCATACGTCTACCTCTTTCTATTCCACCCACTCATGTTTCTTGGACTTAGAGACTGGAATGGAAATGATTTCCTAGAACAACATCATAAGCACTGAGGAATAGACTGTGAATATTTGTGTGTGTTAAAGCTCAAATCAAAGAAAAAGCCTCTGCAGATAAGCCATGGTAGGGGAAATTTCATGCACTTGGTAGAGATGGGAGCAAAAGAGGTCAGGTTTCAGACATCTATAAATGAACAACATGTGAGAGGCTGTCTTAGGGCAGGGTTGGGCAAATTGTGTGGCTCTTTAGATATATTTGGGTACAACTCCCACTAGCACAGCCAGTGATAAAGTATGATGGGAACTGTAATCCAACCACATTTGGCAGGCCACACAAGTTGCCTGCTCTTCTAGCTGTTCCAAACTTTCCAAAAACAGGTTTTATCCACTCCTGCTAAGTCAGAAGAGGCCACTCTTGTTGTTATGCGCCTTCAAATTGACTCCAGCTTCTGGCTGTTGGGAGTGGCAACCTTTGCATGCCTAATTGAATAGCTAGTTTGTTTGCATGTCTATTGTAAGCATAGAGAGATAGCCTAGAGAGAAAACTTCCTGTTTGTTGGTTAACACCTCTTCCTCCAACATTCCTTGTTCTTTTAAAAAAGGTTCTCCCACCATTTTGTCTCTCCTTTTTGTCTTCGCCATTTTGTCCTGAAAAGATGCTCTGAGATCTCCTAACAGGGATCATTTTGCAGCAAGCATATGAGTGCTTTATTTTCTTCCTACCTTCCTCAAGAATTGAACCTGTGTAGACTATGCACAAGCTTTTGTGAGTAAACTCTTTTATATTTTTAACCAAACTGTTTTTGTGCTTATTTTGAGCTAGATTAAATGTGTTTGGGGTGTAGTTAAAGAAGTGGGACTGGTGATCTGTTCAACTTCCGTTTTGTGCAATTACTAAAATACTCTGCTGATTGAGAGTCTCATTACCAAGGTCTCTCAATATTCATTTTTTTTTTATTTCCCCAACACTGGCAACCCTCTTCTACCATTTTCTTGGCAAGCTTTGTTCCGAGGAGGCTTGCCACTGCTTCCATCTGAGATTGAGAGAGCGTCACACAGTGAATTTGCATGGTTGAATGGAGATTTGAGGCCTGATTTCTTGGAGTCCTTGTCCAATAGTCAAACTGCTATACCACATTGGTTCAGAAACCAGTGCTGCGAACAGTGGAGAGATATTAGTATAGTTTCATCACCTGACCCCAAAACCAGAGAAGCAAAACTCTAAGTGGTGATCTGTTTGGAGCACCTCTTCCCACAGGCCTGCTTACCTATACATTTCCATCACTACCTGCCATTTCTTAACATGAGTCTGAACTGTTGGAAACAAAAAGGCATCACTGCTTGTATGTAGCAATTAGTGAGAAGGAATTCTAGACAGCCTGCCTGCCATTTTGTTTCACCTGTCTGTTTCTGTCTTTGATTCTAATACACCTTTTTGCTTCCTTCCTGTCTATAGAGGTCACTTCCCCTTTCGTCCAGAAGCTCGTTAGTCCTTTTGTCTCCCTTTGTCTGGGAAGGGAGAATCCATGAGGCTCCTGTTCCGGAATGGCTTACATCCACTTTTAGGATCTCTTCTACTGAAATTTAGGTAATCTTCTTTTGTCTATCTCCTTTCCTATCCCAAGATGGATTTCCTGAAACAAGAAATATTAGCTTTTTCTTTTTTTTACTATACAAGAGCATCTTGAGTATTTTTCTCCTGTTTTCTCCCACAGGCTCATATTGTACTGGCTATGCTGCATTCTGCTTGATATAGATATCAAAGCTTCCTACATGAACAAGTTCCACTCATCTCCTTCACAATAAACATGCAATCAAGAGAAGAAAGGATGGATTTTCTTTCATCAACATCCATATCTAACCAGAGTGGTAGAGATGCCACTTCACGGTAATATCAGAAAGGCTGCATTTCAAGAAAAGACGTCTCTGCATAGCAACTGCTTCCTGGCAAAATGTAATGGTTACAAATGCCAGGCCATGCTTGAATAATGGGAGAGAATTTTTAAAAGCCTTGGCACCTAGTCAGTTTTTGTTTGACATGTTTACTTAGCTGCTGCATGCCTCTCTGTGCAGGATTCCGGAGAAAGGGTAGTCCCCAGTTAGAACAAAACAAGAAAAATGGTGTGTGAGAGCTGCAAATGAACTCAGTTCTATCTGATTATATTTGTGGAGCTCTCTATTCAATGTGGAATAGAGATTTCCGATGCTCTAAACCAGAAGTGGGCAAAGTACTCCTCTGTAGATGGTGTTGGACTACAATTCCCATCAACCTTACACAGATAATGTTTGAGAGTAATGACTTGGAAGACTACACTTTACCCATCCCTGCTTCTAAGCCAAGCATAGAGTACCTCTATTACCATGAGGGTCCCATTCAGTTTCAGAGAGGTGATGAGGAAAAAACTAGAGAGTGATCATAAGGCCTAAATGAGGTAAAGCCATGATGAACAGTTCGCTGAAGCATAGAAAATGTGTAAAGCTTTTGGGGATTTCAAGGTAAGTTAAACATGTGCAAGACATTCTGAGCTATGTTTCAAAATATCTTGGTATGTCCTGCTGTTATGATAAAAGCTAGAATACTAGAAGATAGAAAGAACAAGTGTGACATTCATAGTTTGAAAATAGAGCTTGCTCCTTACTGGTGAGCTTGTAGATACACCACAGCCTTTTGTGGCTCAGTTGCTGCCACTGCATGTCTTTGTAAGAATTCTATATAAATTTGGTTTAATTGCTTGTTTTGAGTGCAACCCTGGGCTTCCAAGACGAAGTGTACCAGCACCATGTTGTTAAATAAACTACTGAGTTTCATTTATTATCAGACTCCATTCATGAGTTTAAAGGGTTAAAAAAAAATCTCCTTCAGATGTTTTCAGGGGCTATGTTCCAGTGACAACCACGATCAAAGACAAGAAGGTAGGACCAATAATGCCAACATATTTTAGCTTAGAGTTCTCATTGGCAATAACTAAACCTTAGGAGAGGCATTCCAGCCTTTTGGAATGGGGAAAACCATGTTGAAGCTGGAAAACCATCAGATGTGATGCTGTGAGAGGGCAGCATGGCTCTGTTGAGACCCCAAAGGGTAAAATTTGGCTCTTGGGCCTGAAGTTTCCCACCTTTTCTCATAGCTAATACCTCTAACACGAGCATAGGATCTCAGAATGAATACCTGTAACAGGAGCACAAGCAACTTCAGTCTGGATGGAGATGCCTGTATCAATAGTCTTGGACTCTGAATGCATGTAAGAAAAAAAGAAGAACAAATATACACTTGAGTAAAAGCTGCTGGCCAGACACTTACTGCAATTAGTGAAAATATTAAAATGTGTACTGAAAATCACTGCAGTTAGTAACTATTAGGTTTGTTCACTCTTTTTGTAGAAAAATACACAGTAGGTGCAACCCAACATTTTTTCACTGTTGATTCAAGTTTCACATGCGAGAAATACATTGTGTTAGTACTATGCAAAGTCCACATAGCGTACTAGCCATGCAGGCTGAGGTGTTCTGAGAGTTGCCGTTCAGTAATTTTTTCCAAGCTCCAGGCCTTCATAATACCTGTCAAATACAGAGACCCATGTGATGACATTCCAGTGACCTGGGAGGTATTTAAACATCTACAGCTATATTCACAGAGGGAATCCAAGTGAGGTAAAAGTTATGTGCCTGAGGGTATACTGATGCTCCCACATTAAATTTGTATGATGCATGAAATCATCCAAAGTCATCTCTTACCATTCCTGTGGTCTCGCACCATCTACAACACCATTTTTCTGAGTGTTAAAAGGAGCATTTGAAGCTACAGCAGTTACTTCTTTGAGGACTGTGTTTTGCCTTCTTGCTCCTTCCACTCCCCTCCTATATTGATGATGTGCTGCCTCCTTAGCAAAGTCCTGTCTCCCCTCATTCCTTTGATGGTCATGTTTGCTGGCCAATGTGTGTGTGAGCAGCCCATCTTGCTTCTTATCACTGTAACTTGCTCACATACTCATTCTCTCATTTTTCCCTTGTTCAGGAAGGAGTTTCACGGTTGGGATTAGGCTTTTGTCTGTTTGGTTTTGAAATTGGCATATGCATGTACAAAATCTGACACAATAGGGCTTACTTCTGAACAGATATGCCCACCAAGAATAAGACTGATATAGCAATCCTCTACATATCCACCTGGGTTAAGTCTCATTGAAGTCGGTTGGACTTATACTTGAGTAGGCACTCCCACCAAGAATAAGGCCCTTTTCGCATGGCGTTTGCCATGCAAAAGGTCCTCTCGAGCATTGCGCGAATGTGAGCAGCGGTCCACATGACACACAAGCATGGAACGCTCCAGGGGCTGTCAGGTGTCACTCGTGCATCACTCTGGGGCCCTGCATGAGGAGCTCTGGAGCTGCAGCACTTGCGCTTCCTGCCCCAGTGCAGCCTGGGAAACTCCCAGGCTGCACTGCGGAAGGAAGAGGCGGGGCTCTCACGTGAGCAGGTGGCAGCTGCAGAGCTGAAGGAACCAAGATGTGAGAGTCTCTCGCTGGAGGCTGCTTGCGCAATCCCTGCACCCCAGCTCCATGAAAAGGTGTGTTGCGGAAAGGGCCTAGGACTGAAACTGCAATCCTTATATGCATTGTCTAAAAAAGTTGGTGGAGCATGTGTAACTATGGAAAGTAGATATCTGCATGTGGATTTCCCCCCCAGTTAAGTCAGTGCATTAAATCCCGAATCATGAGGATCCTTGATCAAACCCCAGAATTCCTGAATTGAATTACCAGCATCCAGGCTCAGACTAGCACAAGACAAAATGACTACTTCACAAATTCCCTAGTTCACAACTCAACTCATATTTATGTATAGCAAGCTGAGTTAGAACACGGGAAGCCTCTTTGCTGGCACTGCTAACCCAGAGTATTAGAACTACATGGTTATATTTATTCTCCCTAAAATCAACTTCCCTAAAATGCTTTGGTGCAACAACAAAAATACAATAAATAAATAAAATAATAAAACAAAGTAAAAATTGTGTGTGTGGGGGGAGGTACCTGAACGGGGAATGGGAGGGCTATCCCTAAACAGCCTAATGAGGACAATGGAAAATATATATCTGTGTAAAGTAATATTTGTGTATGGGGGTCACGTTCAGTGGCCTTGGGAATGCTGACTGAGTGATAAGGATGAAAGGAGCTGAATACCATGAGAGACAGATTGGAAAAGAATATTCTGTAAGCAGCTGGCTAGAATTCCAATCAGGAAAAGACTACACTACAACATTTTGTTGCAAGCCCCATTTATTCTTCTCTAAGACCACATTTCCAAAAGAAGATGTCTGAGACCTTTCCAGCTTCATTTCATGTTTTAATTTCAGTGAGGCAATGCTGAATTCTGACCTTACAAGTAGAACTGTTGATTCACTACGTGGGAGCTAGATAGAACAGAATTCCTGCTGCTCACCAAGATTGCTAAGCTGTGGAATGCTGGAACTTTGCTGCTGGCTTTCTGGGGAATATTGGCAAATTTTTCGTTTGAAGGACATGAAGAGGTGTTGGCAAAGCTCCTCAGGAATATCCACCTCCAGATATGTTCTCATGAAGAGCTGGAATCCTTCATAGTCAATAGGCTGCAGGGAGGAAATAAGAAAATCAAGCCCCATTAGAAATCTTACTGCTTAATATTTGCTTCTCAGGCTAACAAAAAAACCCAAAACAAAGCAACAACAACGGGGGGCGCAGAACTTGTTCAAAGAAATATTGCCTTCCTATAAAATACAATGATAAAAATTGGCCACCAAGTACTCAAGCACCCAACACAGAGGTCCATTAGCATTTTTGGGTCACAGATCCTTTTGAGAATCTGATGAAAGTTATATACTTTTTCACCCTCCCCCATATGCCACTAAACGCATGCTCATAAAATATTGCATACAATTTATTTCATCAAAAATAATTTAAGATATGAAGATGATACCACATTATTAGCAAAGAAACAGCAAAGGCCTTGGATGATCACTGGTGAAAGTTAATGAAAAAAAGGCAAAAGCAGGATTTATTTATTCATTCATTCAGTGGCAGCTGAATGTATTAAGAAGGCTAAAATAATGAAGATTTATGTAATTTTAAAGTGGATGATGAAGCCACCAAAACTGTAAAAGATTTTCTATGCCTTAGCACAGGCACTGATTAAAATGGAGGTTATAATAAAGGTATCAAAAGAACACTAAGATTTGAAGGGCAGCTATAAAGGAACTAGATAAAATTTTCAAGGGTAAAAATACACAGTAAAACATCAAAGTCAGGATCATTCATGCCATAGCATTTCCAGATTCTATGTACTGGTGTGGAAACTGGACAATGAAGAAAGCTGACAGGGAAAAAAAAATCACCTCATTTGAAATGTGATGCTGGCGAAGATTTTACAGATAACATATACCATCATAAAGACAAATAAATGGGTCTTACGGCAGATTGGTCTGAACTCTCACTATAAACCAAATGACTATACTGAGGCTACCACACTTTGGACGTACGAGAAAATGTGACTCAATGGAAAAGACAATAACGCTGGGGGAAAGCTGAATGCAGTAGGAGAAGATGATGACTACATTACAGATGGACTGAATTGACTAGGAAGTCATGGTCTTGAGTTTTCAAGTTCTGAGCTGGGTTGTTACTGATCTCTTGGAGGTCTCTTTTTCATAGGGTTGCATAAGTCAAAGCTGACTTGGCAGTACATAATAACATCAAGCAGAGGCTGTCACAAGAGGATACATGGGGAGGGGGAAAGGCTACATGATTTTGTGGACAGCTGAGATTTCTTTCTTCTATGTTCTGTTTAGAGCTTGGAAAAGAATCTGCTAGTCAGTTCGGCCACTGTGCATGCTGGCAGGTTGATTCTGGAAGTTGTAGTTAAAATAAAGAAGGGTAATTATTTTTCAGGCTCTGGCTATGGATTACTTACCTTAGGAGGAAGAGGAAGGCTATTCGTTTACTACTTTTAAAAGGAACCATTGCTACATTTTAACTTGAGCTTCTGTTTTTGGCTCACCATCAGGACTGATCAATAGATAATTTAAAATACACAGAGCATAACTCTGAATCCACTGACAGCACATGCAGACAAGCTTGCACCGTGGGAAAGACGATTACTTTAAGTTATGAAAGATCAGGGTTTGAATAGTGTTGCTCAGCTCTCAGAAAAAACAGACCACATTATGAGTACTCCCATCATCATTGGGGAGAGGAGGTAATGGAACAGGGATGTTTTGGGGTTAATGGTATATAACTGAGTTTCAAGAAATGTTCAGATTGACATGAGAGAGATAGGGTTTAATCGAAGCTCCTCCCTGCACCAACTGGACAAGAAGCCAGAGGACTGGAACTAAGGAAATGCTTTTCTTCCAGTCTGCCTGGCACCATATGCTATTTTGCATCATTTTACAGTGCACTGGAGAAAGACACAGAGGCAGCCACACCAAGACATTGCTTGAAGATATGTTGGCACTGTCCCTCAGGTGTGATCGCACTGTGGACTGAGCTGGAATTGACAAAATCTGTCTAGTACTGGACATCATTACAAAAATCTAGTGGTGAAAATGAGTACTTTCTAGGTGTTAATAAACTCTACACTCATGGTTTGAAAGGAGAGCTGGATGCAGTTCATAATGCCCATACCAACACAGTTGGATCCAAAGAAGGTAGACATAACTTCAAGTTTGCATCCCCAGAGCAGTCTGATGGTTTGTCTCAATAATATACTAATGGTGTACATATTTTGAAAAGACTGAAAGATAACAGTAGCCTTTTAAATCTTATACTTATTTATCCATCTTGTTTATTTGTTTTTTTAAGGAAATCACCTTGTTCCTGATAATAACCCACACTGCCACATGCACAAAAAATATTTCCTACTGCATTTTTTATTTTCCTACTGCACAGAATGTGTCCAGCTGTATGTTAAAATAATGACTGGAGAGTAATAGTGGTGATGTTGGAATCCAGAACCCTTATAAAACAAAGGAATCATAATGAACACATTTGTTCTGATTGGCACACATTGTATAGAAAACCAATTTCTCTGCATTCTGCAGTTGCAGTGGTCCTGGAAAAGCGTAGTAGATAGAGAGGAAATACACATTTATACACCAGGAATGAAAATAAGAATTGGCCATAGCCTCCACAACCTCCACAACAGAAATTCACTGAAATCCACTTATACCAGTACAAAACATCCAGTCACCAACACTCAGTGAGAAAACACATTACATATAGCAGGAATGCAGTGAGCTCTTTTACAAAAGCAAGTATATATGCAGCAACATACCCGGAGTAAAGCAGTAATACCCTTCAGCATACATACAATATTAATAAGCGACTGAGTGCCAAGTATAGTACTAATAAGCGACTGAGAATCTCTACTGTCTTCACACTAAAGCAGAATTATATTGCAGAAATGCAGACTATATGTACATATGCCACAGAAAACACAGTAATGTACTTCTTACAGATATTGATAGCAGTGGTCTATGCTGGACTACATTCATATGTGGGTGGTGGCAGCAGAAGCAGCTAACTAGAAAATGCAGCTAAAGTTCTTCATAGGTGTGGGCTGTCAAGAAAGTTGAAATGTGCAATACAAGTTATGGCATGCATTGCCAAGTGTATGGCAAGCCTACTTGGGGTCTCCCTGCAGCCACTGCAGGATCAAACTTGGCTGTATTCAGCTGCTGGACTGGGAAACAGTAAGAATCTCTACCCGTAGTACATATACCTCTTGTATTTGCCTGTGTGTGTCTGTGCACTGTTCTGTTTGTCACTCAGACAACATGGACTCTATGCAAACATGAACTGGAGCACTCAGATAGCTTTCTACTGCTCTGAGCCTGATGATGGCTTTGTGGCTTACAATAGTTAGCAGGAGGTTCTCTACTTTTATAAGAACACTACTTTGAAGGTCCATGTTGAGGAAACAGGAATGCAGAGATCAAAGACAACAAGAAGGCTTTTCAAAAGAGGGAGCAGTTGCTGTTCTAACCCTAGAACATAAATTTGCATTGACAATTCACAGTCCTACAACAGGATTATTATGCCCTCAGCCAAAATTTCATGCAAGTGATCAACATATCAGGCCATTTCCGCACGAGGCGAGGGAATCGCTCTGTGCCATTACTCACTGGATCTTCTGGCTCCTCGGTCTGGTCCAGGGTGAATCGGAGCAGTGTGAGGTCTTAGATCTGCATTTCTCCGGCTTCCAAAATGGCGGCTTCCGGTTGGTTGTGAGTCCCAACCAACTGCTGAAGCTCGCCATGCCCAAAACCCACCCTCCACAGATCGCAGGCTTGCATTGGTGTGAGCCTGCAAATCTGCACAAGGGGGCAGGTACGCAATGGCGCCCTCCGGAAAAATGAGAAACCTCTTTTTTCCGGTCTTTAAAAAGTGCACTGGAGGACCAGTTGGGGGTGTTTCGGAGTGGACAGAGGTGCGGATCTCCGGTAAGTAGTCCGAACCTAATCTGCTCCAAGGTGCAGACGACCTCCGTAGAGGATGCACTGCACCGTTTTAATTCCCCCGTGCGGAAAAGGCCAACGTTAATCAACAGTACTGACAAGTGTGTCAGAATTCTGGATTGTTTCCCACATTGAACACTCCCACTGACTCTGCAACCCAACAGTCAATTTAAGTTCTGCTGCAGGGTTTTCATGTGACACACTAAAAATTACTTTTGACACTCTCCGCTGTGATTTGTGTCATGGGTAAACGTAATTAATGTAGGATGCAAAAGAACATATAGAACCTATGATACAATATTGCAAAATGGGCTACAGCTAAGGGTTCCAATATTTTTTCCAGCCAGCCAGCTACACCTTCTTCCTGAATCCTTCATTCTCTTCTCTTCTGGTTTCCCTCCTCACTGTTCACCCTAGCCAGAATTCTGCACACTCATTCTTTATTGGGTTGGTTTGGTTTTTTTCTTTCTTTGGATTCATTTGCTTAAAGATCTGTTCTTTTCTTCTGCTGACCTTAGGATTCCCTTCAGGGTATTGATTCTACTCTATTTGCCTACAGAAGGAGATGCATCCAGAGAAAATGATACAGAGAAGAATTGAATGTGCATGGCAGCCAAAATGGACTTCACAGACCAAATCAAATTGCTAAGCCCAATCAGAGAAGACCCTTGGAATCTGTAGGATTTATCTAATTATTGGTTTATCAATTAGCAGTTGATTCAGTGGATCTGCTCCTGCTGGGCTACCAATTGGATTTAAGCCTGCATTTACATTACAACATGATTTAAGGAAAAGCTGGTTCAAAGCTCTTGAATGGAAACACCTTAGAGCTTGTAGGCAATATGATTCTTGCAAAATCATCCTCACTAACGGTAAGGAATATTTTTCATGGCTGATAGTACAAGAATAATGATATACTTTCACTGTGCTATGTACCAAAGTGACAAAATTTCTCTGTACATTTAGGCCTGTATATGTGGATATTCCAGGAATATACAAGTTCACTACCCTTCCTTTTACAGTGCTAGTTGAAACTACATACCATACCTATTTTGAGTGGTGTGTGTGTGTGTGTCTCCATTTATGCTGAAGCAAACATGCAAAGCAACATATAAGCATCACATGTGATTAATACAGCATACAAAACAAGTCTTACTTGATTCAGAGTGTCTTGTTTCTGAAGAAAGGAAGAGCAGAAAAAGACAAAGGGATATTCAGTGCAAAAGAGCTGAGAGGCTGAAGGAACAGAAGCAGCTACTCTGCTAGACAGAGGCAATCCAGACACTGAGGATAAGATGTGACACAGTCCTTCCCATGACTGAACCACCTCAGAGTACACTTGTCAGAATCAGTTGTAGTAAATCATCCCCGTTGCAAAAATTCCCAGCTGTTTGAGAAGCTTAAATAATAGGAAGAGTATTTCTGGTTGAGGTTTCTCCTTGATTTTTAAATTTTCCTGTTAGCAGATAGGGTTGTACAAGGGAGAATTAACCATTCAAAGGATTAAATAAAATGCTACTTCATGCATGTATCCATTTTCTGCCTCATATTTGTACACGTGTCCCCTTCCAAGATATTTGGGGCCATATTTATAAGATATCTCAATTTCTTCTCATACCTCTGTGAGGCAAACCAACAGAAATGAGGTGTTGGTCAAGGCCACATGCAGTCCTATGACATACTATTTTAGAAAGAAATCCCATAAATTTTCCATGTATTAAGGAGTGTAGGTAAGTGTGCTTAGGACTGCAAGCAACTTTAGAGGAGGATTTGTGAGCTTTATATGACTCCCCCAAATCCGAGGGTCCCATACCCTCCTCCTGTGCCAGTTGGGCAGGGACAGTCCCAATTAATCCTCCGCTGTCTCATTTTTACAACTGTTTTGAAAGGTCCCAATTTCTCTCTCCTCTTTCCACTTTCTCCTTTTCTCCTCCTCTTACTGCAGCTGCTGGAAACTGAGTTCAAAGTACAGAAATAGTTTGTATTCAAATCAGCAGGGAGGAAGGAAAGGAACAGGAGAAATCTTGCTCTTCCCAGTGGACTCAGGTAAAAGTTACTCCAGCCTCTCCTAGCTTGTCTCTTCTTTCTGACCAATAACTTTTATCATCTGGACCACACTCTGATGTTACTTGGCCACAAATGTCCTTGTTTTCAATCTGTGAAATGCTGGAAACCATGAAGTCCCTGACCCAAACCCTATACTGCCCAGTACAGCACTCTAACCTGATTGTTTACTAAACCCTTTGGGGCCTAATTGGTTTTAACAAGCCCACACACTCACACAATTTTAAAATGTTTTAGACTTTTAAAACAGGTTTCAATCTATTTCCTTTTAACATATTTAATATGTCCTTAGCCTCTTAAAATCATTTTTATTGTTTAGGTTGCTTCAAATTGCTTATGTTGGTTTCCCTGTACATTGCCATGAGAACAGGAGGTGGATATAAATATTTTAATAAAATAAATAAATAATATTTGCTTCGTCTTGCCCCCCTTGATACACACCTACACCCACATGCTTCCAAATATATTGACAGATGCACTTGATAGAATTTTCTTCAGATTCACTATGCGAGGGGAGGGGTAGGGATTGCCATGGGCTTGGGGGCCGATCTTCTGCCTCTGTGACCCTCCATGGGCTCCATAGACTGCCAAAAATTCTCCCTGAACCCCCAAAATAAATTTGGAAGTGGCTAAAAAAGGGGAATGTAGGATTGCCCAACTGAAAACTGGAGAGGGCTCCTGTACCTTTAATAGTTGTGAAGAAGAAGAAATTTCAGCAGGTGATAACTTGCCAGGCAACTACGTAACAAGCAAGACTTCCTGAAGTTCTCTCTTCTAGACAACTTTAAAGATACTGGAGCCCTTGCCAGTTTTCAGTACGCCAACCCTAGCTGTTAAACAATGCTGCGGGCGGCGGGTTTGCAACTCATTCAAAATGTGAATTGCTACTCCTGGAGGTTTCCAGGAATGGCAATTTACAACGCAGGGGGCACAAAAAAGGCTGTGTGGGATTTCTGAAAGGGTTTGGGTCCACAAAACGAGTCTTGTGGGCTGCATGCAGCGCTGGTGTTGGATTTTGCCCACTCCTGCACTATGGGATAGTGCATCACTGCTTCATATAGGAAACGCTTGAAGTAAACACTGCTGCTTCTCTCACAATGGAAAACTATTCTTATTACTATGGGTAGGCAACTCTCTGCAGCTCTGGCACATGCTGATTCTGGCAACTGCCATTCTTGGCTCAAGAGCTCTCTCCAGAATGGACAAGATCAAGGATGAATTTGCAAAATGTTTGAAAGGATCATTGGCAGTTTTGGTCACAGTAGGATAATTATACAATAGACAAGATCAATAATATTTAATAGGACACTCTAAGCCTGTATAGTTCACAGATTAGGCTACCCACCAAGATGACTAAAATTGTCTCCATCCCATAGCCAGGCCTGAAGCCAAACTGAAATTGATCTACATAATCAGTTTCATCCCTGGATCTGGGAGGCCACCACATGTTCCAGTTGTTGTGTGACTTCAAGTCATTTCCACCTTATGAGGCAAACCTATCATGGGGTTTTCTGGGACTGAGAGTGTGTGAGGTGCCTAAGGTCACCCAGCGTGTTTCCATGGCCAAGCAGGGGATAAAACCGGGTCTCCAAGTCCATAGTCAAACTATTACACCATGCTGGCTCCACGACCTTTCTCCAAAAGGGATATTGGAGAATGGCTGGTGATTCTTTAGTAAGATGAGGAGGTTTTTTCAGCAACAGCCTCTCCACAGCCTCTTTCAGGCAGAGTGAAAACTAGCTTCCTGCAGTGAGACAGTTAAAACAACCTTATCCACTCAGCCACTTCCCCTGTGGCTGCTTTTGTGACTCTTGGAAGGGCAAGAGTCCAGAATGCATATTGTGTCTCTCACTAATCTAAAGATCCTATTCACATGCTCATACTGGACAAATGGTAAAACAGTGCCTCAGCTGCCTCTCTCAAACCCCCTAAATTAGCCTTCAGATGTGGTAGAGCAGAGTTTCACAAACTATTTGACATGGCAGATAGGGTTTCCCTCCCCACCCCCATCTTCCAAGGACTGGTCTCATATTTGTGTCATACTATTATCATATTCACTTTCTTTCTTGGAATTCACTACAGACTGGCACAGCTGATATCTCACAGGCCAATGCTGGTCCACAGAGTACCACTCCAAGAAGCACCACAGTAGAGGTTTATTGCCAGTGCTGATGTAAGGTAAAACTGTGAGTCAGGTTCACTTTTCTAAACCAGATCAAGGGGCTCTTTGTTCTTCCCCTCAGGAAACAAAAAACCTTGTGCCAGTTTTTCCAAAGGGCATTCACTTCCTCTCAAACCTTGGGCTCTACTTCCTGAACTTCCAA
Source organism: Iguana delicatissima (assembly GCA_948472985.1). Taxonomy (NCBI): domain Eukaryota; kingdom Metazoa; phylum Chordata; class Lepidosauria; order Squamata; family Iguanidae; genus Iguana; species Iguana delicatissima. The sequence goes on along the minus strand of CAOKZL010002289.1, from coordinate 177,933 downwards.
GACAGAGAGTGGAAAACTATAGTTGATGTTCCTTCTCCTCCTCATCTTTGGACTTTATCTGACGGGGCTTTTGGACTCTATTTCCCAGCCTTCTCCAGCCAGCATGGTGCATGGAAAATATCTTCTCTGAGAGATGGTTAGACTATGGTCATTTCATCAGGTGGTTAAGCCTATTTTGTTTTACTTGGCCTTTGACATTCTGTGCTTTTCTTAAATTGTTCTGTCTCCTTAGTACTTATTGGTATATTATCTAGCTGCTTTGTGTACTTTCTTATTTTAGTTAACATTTTAATTATTTTTCTCTTCTGTAAGCTCTTCAGGCATTCCAGTGAAGCTTATAAAAACAAATATAAGTTAATGAAAGAATCATGGAGAAACTTTTTGATTTTTTTTTAGCCAAAAACCAAAAAGAAAGAGGACAGGCTGCTTGAAATGGGTGGAAGAAGGAGGAACAGAAAGGAAAAGGCACTTAGGATTTGATCTAAAGGCCATATTATTAGGTAGGTAAGAAACAGCGCTCATTCTGTAGCAATGACAACAGAGGGCCAGTGAATCTGCTTCAGGATTTAGTCAAAACTTTAAAGACACTAGCCAAAGTGCCAAAGCCTTTCCCCCCAATAGGTTCAACACCTTGGATAGCTCATTTAAAATTTACATTTACTGGTTCACTGACATGAAAGCTGCCACAGTTCCACAGCACAAAAATGTGGCCCCAGTCCTATTTCCAGATAAACAGAATTTTAAGTGTCTGCTCAAACATCATCAAAAGAAAAGAAAAACCACACCAACAAAAGAAAGAATAAAAGAAGATACATATTTCTTCAAAATTTCCATGTGCTAGCTTATATTTAAGGAGGCCAATATAAAAGTATCTTCTATGGCAGTGGTTCTCAACCTGTGGGTCCCCAGATGTTTTTGGACTTCAGCTCCCAGAAGCCCTGAGCATTGACCATAGTGGCTGGGGCTTCTGGGAGCTGAAGTCTACAAACATCTGGGGACCCACAGGTTGAGAACCACTGTTCTATGGTTTAAATAGAAAAAAAGTGATCTTACCCAATGGAGAAGACAGTGACCAAGGTGGTATCCACACTGCACAACTATAGGATTTCTATAGCACTTTGAGTGCTAGGGACCCAGTCAGTGGAATTCTGGGAATCATGGGGCCTTTCTGCACTACACTGCTTTAGTGCTATTTTTCCACTTTCAACATCCTGTGTAATTCTGGGGTTTGTAGTTTACTGAGGCCAAAGAGCTTCCTGGCTGAGAATTCTAAATGCCCCTCCCTCCCTAAGATTCCACAGGATGTTGAAGGTGGAATAATAGCACTATAACAATGTAGTGCAGAAAGGCCCACAGTTTGTTCACGGGCTTGTGCTATGTTTATCCCACTGTATACACCTGTGCTATGATCTTTATTTAATGCAGAGTGAATCTGCACAACAATGTTATAGCAGGTAATTGTTATAGCTCCATCCTACAATTTGTAGTTTGGTGAGGCACTTAAGAATCCTCTTCTAGAGAGCGGTAGTTCAGGGCAGTGGACTAGAGGTCTCAAATCTAGAGTTCTAAATGCCTCACGCAATAACATATCTCAGGATATTAAAATTCTATCAGATGGCTTTAAAAGAACAGTGTGGATACCCTGCAGTTCACCTGGTCACCTGTTGATCCTGCTGTCCAAGGGCTCATTATTGATGGGCAAGCACAAGAGTCCTGCTTTCCCTTCTTCTGGTGCTTATCTATAAAGTAGTCCTGGACCAGGCAGTGCTTCAGACAGACAATGCCTTGAAATAGAAGCCTGTCCTCTGTCAGGTGAGACAGGAAGGAGGCTGACCTCATCAAACCTTGCTTTCTGCTCAGTGCAACATAAGCAACCTAACTATATTGCTACAGGCCACCTGAACCATGTCCTTGACCTGCCTATGTCATCAGTGCTGGGATATCCCCTTAAAGAGTGGGAAAGAGCAATCCCACTCTGGTTTTTCCTAAATGAGGTGGGAAGAGGCCTGCTGTGATATAATTCTGAGCATTGAATTATTGCCTCCACGACCAACATGCAGGAGAGCCATTAAACAACTGCAAAGTAAATGTCACAAAGTGACTGTAGGGAAATACCCTCCCACCCTCGACTCCTTTATGGTCAGCTTCCTCCGCATTCTCTGCTGGAAAGCAAATCTGTTCTTCAAAGAGACTTCAAAGGCAATTAGTCATTAAAGCCAACAGCAAATGCAGTAATTTCTCTGAGCCTTTAGCAATGAATTATACCTCCATCCGTGGCTTTGTGTAATGGCAATCGTCACAGTCATATCTCTTGCTGTGGGATACAAACTGCACCCTGGGAAGAAAGCCATGCCGCCTACTTGCAGCCACCCCACAAAACAACATCTGCTCTGCCCTCTCCGGAGTGCTGAACAAGCCCGCTCCATAAGAGGGAGCACAGTGCCAATTTCAGTTGTTTCTTTTGTTGGTTTCTCCTTGTAATTACTTCATATGTCAAGAATTTCCTGCAAATTCTTTTGTGCCCATTCCTCCTTTAATTTCATTTGATATTCCCCTATTCTGGGGGCTTTTATGCACTTGAAAAGCTCTGCCGTGATATCCTTTTCTTACCTGGGAACAACCCATTATTACTATTCTTATTAATCTTTTCTTTTTTTATATAATGGAGGAGACGCTGTATTTTCATGATTATTGCCCTTATGAAATGCCCTTTCTGGAGCCTGGGAAAGTTATTTTTCAGGACCATAAGTCCCACAGTACTTCAGGCGGTATGATATTGGTTATGCTGAGTGGGGGATTCTGACAACTGTAGTGTAAAAAAATAACTTTTCCAGCTTCTGCTTTTCATGTACCTCATCTCTTTCCTCCTCCTTCTCATAAACAGGAATGGGAATCAGATAACCTTTCAGATTTTGTTGGACTGCAACTCCCAGCATTGCTTACCATTGGATAGGGTTGCTGGAGCTGGCAGTACAGGAATATCTAGAGGCCCACATGTTTCTTACAAATGTCATAAGAAATCTTACAGGGCAGAGTCTTCTTACCATTTTTTTAAAATCATCTTCTCTCTCCCTCATCCTCAGGGCCACCTTTTAAAAATATAGAGCATTTACTCCCAGAATGTGAGAAATTATAATTTACTTATACTGTATTATACATTTTAAGGTGAGGCATGTAATGAGAAACAAAAATGTTCACTCTTTTCTTTTTGCAGAGGATGTGTATATGCGAAAACAAGAGAGAAAGGAAGTAACATTGCTGGCATTAAGAATGGAAGAAGTAAGTAACATTACCCACTTTAACACAAAGAACATGGATAAAAATGATTTTTTTTTTGAGATTAGAGATTCCTAATTTGAAATTGCAATTGTAACACCTATGTGGAGTGATATTCACACTGCTGATTTTGTTCTTTAGCCGTGAAACCAGAGATCTACATTTCTTATAAACAGATACAGCCAGTTCTTAAACCTTAGCAATATTTGCATTTGAAGCTGAGTTTTCTACTTCTTTTGCATTATAAATCTTCAGTGGTGACAATGTTTTTTGAGAGTTGCAACTGGCACACATTTTGATCACTATATATGATATATTTCTTTTTATATGTAATGTATCCTACCCTGGAGTTGTAAGAGTCAACAATAACTGATTTGGAAGACTCTAATGGAGCTTTATTCAATTAAAAGTAATGCAAACGTAACAGACCCCTCATACATGGACCTAATCCTGATCCCAAAAATGACCCTGAACTCAGTTTTTGGATTTTGCCTTGAGGACACTTGGGAACTGGAGTTGCAGCAGTGTTGGGTCTGTTTCCAGTGTAGCAGTGATACATTCTAAATAAGTCTACAGCAGTCAAGGCTATTGCAGGATTTGTTTCTCACCACATTCAGAGGGATTGGCTTTGGAGTAAAGCCACTGAGGATTGCACTGCACTGCATTAACAATATTCTCCACTGTTATTTTGAGATAATATGCATAAAACGAGCTTAACACCATACCCTCTTATCCAACACCAAACTGACTAAGTTTGTTTAAAATAAAAATAACAACATTCATTGTAATTGGTTGGGGTGTGGGGGGGGGAGAGCAGGACTGCAGGGCCAAAGGGGAGAAGGGTTGTTCCTCCTTGCCTCCCAGAGCTTTGAAAAGGCTACCTTTTTGTCCTGTAACTCACAGAATGTAGTTCAGAAAAGTAAGATTCCCAAGCTCTGTCCCTGCCTTAGGCCATTTCCGCATTAGACTGTTATAGTGCTATTATTCCACTTTCGACAGCCTGTGGAATTCTGGGGTTGTAGTTTACTGAGGCCAAAGAGCTCTCTGGTGAGAGAGCTCTAGTCTAGTGCAGAAATGGCCTCAGTCTCAAAGAAAATCATGTCCCCTGAACCTGCCATTATGTCCAGAAAGAGAGTTTACCTTTTCATGTGCCACAGTTCTAATGATGTGCCACATTCTCTGTATGGTGTATTGGCAAAATACTTGAGGATAAAGGTGTATTTACCATGAAAATTAGTTCGGCTCTCAGAGAAATCTATTCTATGATTTATAAAATAGTTTTACCTATACTTTTTAAAATATCTGGTCTTAAGAACAGTTTGGTATAACTAAAAAGAACTCACATGCCACACTGGGCAAAAGTTGATCCTAGCATGGCATTATTTGACTAACTCTGTGACTTTTATTCCTCATGAATAGAACCATTTGATTTTGCATCTAGCTTTAGGAGCATGTCTTCTTCAGGGTAAAGTTCCATACCTGTTCTGGATTATATTTTGATAGGATCCCATCTCCGTGGAACTCTTCCAAAACATCTTTCAATTTCTTTGTGGAATCTAGAAAGAGAAAAAGCATAGAAATAGCATTAAGACAGAGCCATCTGTTTCCTCTGATGTTCTTTGCAGGTTGTCAGGTTTAGGAGTAATTATATACAACTGTAGGAACACCTTAGTTAAAACAAAGTAGTAAAAGTCATGTCAGGCACTGTAATTTCAAGGGAATCCTATCTTTCTTCAAGAGCATTTTTTTAAAAATGTGCGAGCTATTTAAACTCTATATTTACAACATCCGGGATGCGTTCTTTGAAGTAGAGCACACCAAACTTACAAGACAAATATTTGACCTTAGTATTTGCCAGGAACGGAGAACAGCTGCCTCCTGTTTCAGCATTCTGGACTGCCTTAGGACTGCCTTAGACTTCAAAATGTTCTCCACATAAACATACCCCTCAACTGTTCCTACTGGACAGGGACAATCCCTGTTAACCCTCTGTCAACCCACTTTTTGAGCAGATTTGAAAACATCTCAATTTTGCTTTTCTCCTCCCACTTTCCCCCTTTGTCCTCAGTTTACTTCAGTTGCTGCAAACTGAGTTCAAAGTGCAAAAGTAATTTGTACTCCATTAACTTAGCAGGACAGAGATGAGAGAAGTGGTAGAGTCTTCTCCTTCTCTATAGACTCAGGCAAAAGCAAACTGCTGCAGCCTCTCCTCTCGTAGCTTTGTGGTCTTCCTTATTAATATATTTTGCCAACTTGGCTATAATCTGATGTTGCTTGGCCACATGTGTCCCAGTTTTCCTCTGTGAAATGTTGGAGTGTATAACTATACATTTTCCTCTTCACAAAGGGCACTTAATCAGTCAACAGCTTAAAAGTGGGATGACAGAGAATTAATCAGGAATGTTCCTTCCAAACTGGGCCAGTTGGAGGGTATGTGTAGTTTCAGTTCAAATTGACCAGTCACTTCCTGAACCTCCTGCTGGTTTTGCTATCAGCATCATTTTGTGTTGCTTGACTATTTGAGTAAAAATGTTCATCTCGCTGAAGTTTCATGGTTGAAAATGGGTTCACACATGAAGATTTTTTTTAAATTAAAAAAAATATTGTAAATGTTTTTAACTGTTGCTGGAAGCTGCCTTGGGTCAGACAGAATGGTGGCATATAACTGCAAGAAATACATAAAATAAACAGTGAATAAAGATATTTGTGCTGCTATTTATTGTACTTTGCATTTTCTTCATTATTCATTCATTTTTTTTATTTCACTTTTTAAGCCACCATTCCTAGCACAGATCACACATACAGAGAACGAAGGTGTTTATTTGGAACTACTGCAGGGTCCCAGACACCTTAGTCTGACTTTGTGGAGATGGCATGGTGGGGTGGGGAACAGAGGTGTCTTAGGTTTTCACAGAACCTGGACTACAACTCTCAGAATCCCTCATCCAGCATGGCTACTGTCTATGCTGACAGAAGGCGTCTGAGACTTGTAGTCCAAAAAATCAAAATGTTCAAATTCTAGCTTTTCACTTTTGTTGGCAAAAAGAGTAAGGTGGGTAAGTTAGTCTAGTGTTGCCTCCATGTCATATGTACTGATTATGGAGGGTCCCAAAAGTTAAACATACCTTCTAGTTCTTTCAAAGTGTACACATCAACATTAAATGTTCACTTCCATGTTCATTCCTGTCACTGAGGAATCCAGCTTAGTTCTGTCATGGGACAGACACATTTTCTATCATAGCTTCTCAACTAAGTAAGGAGGACATGAAAGCATCCTAAACACGTGCGTACACACACACACACACAAACCAAGTTCTTTGTCACCATCTGGTCATATCTTCCCATTTTTTTCTACGTCTAAAAATATTTGAGAAGAGTTATTCCATAAAATGTCTCAATGGAAGGCAAGTTTTCTCTCTCTCTCTCTCTCTCTCTCTCTGTGTGTGTGTGTGTTTAAATCTCCTCAGTGAGGTCTCAAAGCTCCAGGAGGTGAAATGTCCCAGCAGGCTCACAGCTGAGCTGCCCTGGATTAAGAAGTCAGACCGAAAAGATCAAAATAAACTGAAACGCCAGAGGGAAAAAATGCTTAAAAGTAGCAATCTGCCTTCAGATGTCTAAAGAAGCGTCTAAAAATAAACGGAGGGGACTGCTCAAATGCGTAAGCTTTCCTCCTCTTAAACCAGTCATGAATGTTAAGAAGTTTGGGCTAAATTCTCTGAAAGATTACACTCATGGCGATAAGGTCAGTGGGAAAGAAATTGCTCTGGATGTTCTCACCCTACAGACTTCATGCCAGCCAGCCTTTCTCAATGTGGGGCCCTCCAGATGGTTTCAGCTACAGGGAACAATTAGCTGTCTTGTGGAAACAGTTTCACTGTCTACCAATCTGTTTCCAAGCCCAAGTCAAAGTGCTGGTTATGACCTATAGAGCCCTATGGGACTTAGATCCAGTCTATCTGAAGAACCGTGTGTTGTGTGCGCGCGCATGTGTGTATGTGTATGTATGCCTACAATCTGCCTGTCAACCTATGACAACCCATGAATTTCATAGGGTTCTCTTAGGCAAGGAATACTCAGAGGTGGTTTTGTTGGTTCCTATCTCCCTATAATAGAGGGCCTATATGAATCTGGCTGCATTTTGAGATCCTTTGAAGAGGGTTTTATTACATGAGGCAGGTCAATCACAATTACAGCAGGATAATAGCATCTTTGGCTGTGACTTATCACATGAAGTTGTTCCTCTTCTGTTGTTCTCTCAGTGCGAAACTGCTTGGAATTTTTTTTTTATGCTATTATCCACTGCAATTGTGATTTACCTGCCCTGCGTGACCAAGCCCTTAGTCCCACCACAACTAAAAGGCATGTTTGATAGAGAACATGGGAAAGGGAATTCTAAGGTGGCTGCTCCCAAATTTCACAAGAGGTGAGGCTGGCCCCCTCTCTTCTCTCTTTCTAGGAACAGAGAGCTTTTTGTTTAGAGGAACCTCCAGCAGTTAACTGGCCAACGCACAAGAATCGTTTTTTTAAACAAAGTTCCCCATGACATTCTTGCAAAGAAGCTAGTAAAACGTGGGCTGGACAGGGCTACTGTCAGGTGGATCTGTAACTGGTTGACTGACCGTTCCCAAAGGGTGTTCACCAATGGCTGCTTTTCATCCTGGAGAGAAGTGACTAGCGGTTCTGTCCTGGGCCCAGTGCTGTTCAATATCCTCATCAATGACTTGGATGAAGGAATAGAGAGCATACTCATCAAATTTTCAGATGACACCAAATTGGTAGGCGTTGCTAATACGCCAGAAGACAGGATCAAAATTCAAAATGACCTGGACAGATTGGAGAGCTGGGCCAAGGCTAACAAAATGAAATTCAACAGAGAGAAGTGTAAGGTCTTACACTTAGGTAGAAAAAATGGAATACAGAAATACAGGATGGGGGACATGTGGCTGGATAGCAGTACGTGTGAAAGGGATCGAGGAGTCTTAACAGACCTCAAGCTGAACATGAGTCAGCAGCATGATCTGGCAGCCAAGAAAGCCAATGCAATTCTTGGTTGCATCAATAGGAGTACTGTGTCTAGATTGAGGGAGGTACTGGTACTACTCTACTCTGCTTTGGTTAGACTTCATCTTGAATACTGTGTCCAGTTCTGGGCACCCCAGTTCAAGAAGGACATGGTCAAGTTGGAGCAAGTCCAGAGGAGGGCGACCAAAATGGTGAGGGGCCTGAAAGCCATGCCCTATGAGGATAGATTTAGAGAGCTGGGTATGTTTAGTCTGCAGAAGAGAAGGTTAAGAGGGGGCATGATAGCTATGTTTAAATATTTGAAGGGATGCCATGTAGAGGAGGGAGTGGGCTTGTTTTCTGCCTCTCCAGAGACCAGGACAAGGAGCAATGGATTCAAGCTACGGGAAAGGAGATTCCATCTGAACCTCAGGAAGAACTTCCTTACAGTCAGGGCTATCCGGCAGTGGAATATGCTACCTCGGAGTGTAGTGGAGTCTCCTTCTTTGGAGGTTTTTAAGCAGAGGCTGTATGGCCATCTGTTGGGAGTGCTTTGAGGGTGTTCCTGCATGGCAAGGGGTTGGACTGGATGGCCCCTGTGGTCTCTTCCAACTCTAAATTTCTATGATTTCTATGATTCATCAAAGCGATAGAAGGAAGGGGGGAATTGGAAAGAGAGAAGATAAATAAAAAAAACATAATTTTTCACAGTATCGTAACTAGGGATAGGCCAACCGAATCCTCGAATCCTCAGCAGGGATTTGAGATTCGGGAATCCGAATCCCTGTGCCAAAATAGGCAAATGGAATCTTTTGAATCCACCACTCAAACAGTTTGTTGGAGACCGGGACGTCTGAAAGCCTGGGAGAGTGGGACGCCTGAAAACTTGGGAGACCGGGACGCCTGAAAACTTGGGACCAGGACAAGATCCTGCTCCTCACGTGTTTTCCCACCCAACGTGGGCACAGGTGATTGGCCAGCAAACTGGCATAAAGCCTTGCACACACTGGAGGCTGCCATTTCTCCCTCCTGCTGCCGGTGCCCCTAGTGCTGCCTCTCCCTGCTGCTGCCTCTCTCTGCAAGGTAATTTTGGGATAGGGATTGGGAGGTGAGGGACAGAGGAGCAAAACTGAGTTTGGGTGGGTGTCTAGGAGCTTGTGGGAACGTCTCAGGGGGTTCCAAAGACTGCAGAAAAGGGTTCAGGGGTTCCATGCAAGCCATGCCAGCCATACTTTCCCCTTCACCAGCTTTCTTTAGTCAGTTCTGGGACTAAGATTGTCATAATGCCACTTCCTCTCTTAGTTTCTGTGTCTTGAATACATGAATACTTCAGTTAACTCGTGTTGAAGCTCCCGTTTAGAAAGTCTTTTTTTATGCTTCTCAACCCCTTTTCCTCTTTTTCCTCTGTCTAGCTGCAAGTTTATAAGCAGCATTGCTATTGGAAAAGTTGCAAAGGATTGCTGGAGAAACACAGACTTTTGGTCTTGTGTTGCAGCAGCATGTCTGTGGTAAACAATGAATGCCAAAAAGCTTGAGCTGGGAAAGAATGGGATTCTACTCTCGCTGATTCTATAGGAGGAGTTTGTGTTGGCTACAACAAACAAGGTGAACAGTAGCTGCCTCCAGAATCGTTTATTCAGCGTGCATTAATCTGTATTATTTTTTTATTTGAGACTGGAGGGTAGGGATTGGGAATTGTTGAGACAGGCCTAGAGATTTGACTTGAGTGTCCCTTGCAGGACTTGAGGGTAGAGGATTGACTGGACTAGAGGCTTGTTTGTGTGATGTGCATGTGTGTTTTTAAGTGCTTTCTCTGTTGCAGGACTTGAGACTTGACTGTTGAGACTTGCAGAATTGAGATTGCACCAGAAGCTGTTTGTTTGTTTGTTTGTTTGTGCTTTCCTTGTTGCAGGACTTGAGACTTGATTGGAAGGTACAGTCTTCTTGAGATTTCAAAGACAGCTGAACATTTCTTTGCATCCCTCCCTTGCAAAGCTCTTTCAGACACAATTCTGGGGTTTGTAGTTTTACAAGGTGTCACAGCCTTCTCTGCCAAAGTGTGCTGGCGCATCATCAAATTACAAACCCCAGGATGCCAGAATGAGACATGCAAAGAAAAGCTAGTTTTGACCTGGATTATCTCTGTACTGTAATATATGGCCCTGTTTACACAGGCAGGAAAATGTGGGATTAATCCACATTTTCCTGCCTGTGTAGAAAGGGCCTTCTTGTCATTTTCAATCTGGGGAGATCCTGAGGCAAAACTATGACAATTGTCCTGGCCAGATTTCTTCAGAGGGAGGTTTGCCTTTGCCTAGGCTTTTGCTAAGGCTAAGAGAGTGTGTCTTGCCCAAGGTTATCCTTCTTTCCCTTGCTTTTTAAACCCTTTTTAAAAAAAGGATCCAAAAGATTCGAGATTGATGAGATTCATGGATTCCCAGAACCTTCCAGGGATTCGGATCCAGATTCGAATTCAGAAAATTCTGGATTCATCCCATCCTTAATTGTAACATATATCCACATCGCAGAAGAATCTTAATAGGATGAGCTGTACTCCTCCCCCCATTATTATGTTTCAAGTGCTTTCAAATCGTTTTAGTGCTTTTAACTTGATTGCTTACTTGTTTTTTTTAAAAAAATTGTATTATACATTGCTCTAGTCACATATTGTATTAACCTCTTTTGTAGGTCCCCTTAGCTCTCATGTTAGCTGAAAGGCAGGACAAACAACCTTCTGCTCTAGCAGTAGCCATTGGCAGTGGTTAGAGATCTTAGGTGAGGGTTGCAGCCTAAAGTTATCTGTATTGTTGTTGGGTGTTTCAAGTTGTTTTTGACTTATGGTGGCTCTAAGATGAACCTATCTCGGGGTTTTCTGGGACTGAGAGTGTGTGACGTGCCCAAGGTCAGCCAGTAGGTTTCCATGGCCAAGGAGGAGATTGAACCTTGGCGTCCAGGATTGTAGTCCAATGCTCATCCACTACACCATGGTGAGGAGCAATGCTAAAAGTGAAAATGTATACTTGTTTACTCAGAAGAAAATTCTGTTGAATTCAATTGAAGTGACTAATTCAATGCTCAAACCACTATACCACGATGGCTTTGAATACTCTCTAAAGCAGTGTATCTCCATACCCTCTGCATACCCTCTAACACAGTGGAACTCAACCTGGGGTCAGCAGACCCTCAGGGGTCCACAATGCCCTCACAGGGGGCCTACAAAAGGCTTTAAGACTGGTCAGCCCATCTCCTCCCCCATAATGGAGTGGTGATATGACAGGAACCAAAGCAAAAGCAGGTAGGCAGGCAGGTAGGCTTCGTGGCTGGGCCTGCATATTGCCTGTCATGTGGCTGCATCAGGGAGGAAGTGGGCTCAGCAGGTGAGTGACAGCAGAGCTGACAGTCAGTCAGTCAGTCAGCATTTGCCCTTCTTCTTCTCTCTATCCCTCCCTTTCTTTCCAACAGAGTTCAGTCTACTATCACAAATGCTCAAACAACCCTGCTTTTTTTGTCTTCTTCATCAGGAGGAGAGGAGACTGAGCAAAGGAAGGGGGAGGGGGATAAAAGCAAAGCAAAGCAAAAAACACAGAGGTTGAAGGAAAGAAAGGGGGGTTGAAACAACCCCTCTATAAAAGACCCTGAGTGTACCACCTCATTTCCATTCATAAGTATGTGCATTTTCATCTGAATCAGGTGGCGGCTTATTTTACAAATGGTGATCCCTCACTCCAACTTCCAGTATCCCATCAGGAGCTGGCACTTCCTGCAGCAGTGCCCCCCTTTCTCATTTGGCCCTATTCCAAGTGGTATTCACGATACAGCATGGTGGCCAACTCTGAAAAAGAATAGCAGAGAGGAGCAGGACTAAATGAGAAGAGAGGGCGCTACTGTAGCAGGTGCTACCCTCTGACAAGATACTGGAAGTTGGAGCAAGGGATCACCATTGGCAAAAGAAGCTGCCACTTGATTCAGACGAAAGCACGTGTACTCATGAACGGAAATGAGGAGACATGCTCAGGATTTTTTACAGAGGGCTTGCTTCAATTCCCTTTTTTGCCTTCAACCCCCACTTTTGCCTTTTTCTCTCCCTTCTCCCTCTGCCCTTCTTTGTATCCTCTCCTCCTGCTGAAGAAGCCAAAAAAAAAAAAAAAAGCTGGGTTTCTTAACTGTTTCTGATAGACAATGGTGGGAAAATAGGGGAGAGAGAGAGAAGAGCAAATGCTGGCTGGTGGGCTGGCTGGGCCTGTATGTTGCTGTTCAGTTCACTCCAGCACCTCTCAGGGAAGTGTGCATTTACTTATTTCTCCCTTCTCTCCCAATTTGAAGATATTTAATGAGCAATTTTAAATCAATATTTGATCCACTTCAGGGTTTTAAATCTTGAGTTTAGTCTTGGGAGCCCATGGCAATAAAAGATATTTAAAGGGAATCCCTGACAAAGAAAATTTAAGAAGCACTCCTCTAACATTTCACAGATGAAAACTGGGACACACGTGACCAAGCAACATCACACTGTGGTCTGAGCACACAAACGAGGAGAGGCTGTGGCTGTGTGGCTGGGAAGGGCAAAATTCCTCCCCATCTTCTCTTCACTCCCTGTTGATTTAATTGAGTGCAAACTACTTTTGCACTCTGAGCTCAGTTTGTAACAACTGAAGTATGCTGAGGAAAAAGAGGGAAAGTTGGAGGAGGAGAGAGAAACTTGGACATTTTAAAAGTAGCTGATAAAGTGGGACAGCAGAGGATGAAGAAGGCCAACGCAATTCTTGGTTGCATCAATAGGAGTATGGTGTCTAGATCGAGGGAGGTATTGGTACCACTTTATTCTGCATTGGTTAGACCTCATCTTGAATACTGTGTCCAGTTCTGGGCACCCCAATTCAAGAAGGATATGGATAAGCTGGAGCAGGTCCAGAGGAGGGCAACCAAAATGGTGAGGGGCCTGGAAGCCATGCCCTATGAGGACAGACTTAGAGAGCTGGGTATGTTTAGTCTGCAGAAGAGAAGGTTGAGAGGGGACATGATAGCCATGTTTAAATATTTGAAGGGATGTCATGTCGAGGAGGGAGTGGGCTTGTTTTCTCCTGCTCTTGAGACCAGGACAAGGAGCAATGGATGCAAGCTGCAGGAGGGGAGATTCCGCCTGAACCTCAGGAGGAATTTCCTGACAGTCAGGGCTGTCCGACAGTGGAATGTGCTGCCACAGAGTGTGGTGGAGTCTCCTTCTTTGGAGGTTTTTAAGTGGAGGCTGGATGGCCACTTGTCGGGAGTGCTTTGAGGGTTTTCCTGCATGGCAGAGGGTTGGACTGGATGGCCCTTGTGGTCTCTTCCAACTCTACATTTCTATGATTCTATGATTCTATGAATCAGGCTTGCCTTTGCCAAACTTGGATAGCTGGAGGGTATCCCTTTGAAGGGCACCAGGTTTAGGAAGGGTGCTTGACCCAATTGTATGTGAGATTTGTCTAGTAATGACAAACTGAGAAGGATCCAATTCAGGTAGACAGATTGGAGGGCTGCCTCATTTGTATTTCTTTCCATTGGAGTTAGAATTTGTGTAGATTTGGATGATGCTAGTATCCTTCATCCTCCCAGAAATCATGTTGCCAATATTTTGGTTGTAGAACAGCCCTTTATTCTACTCCTCTAGAACTTTTCTCTTCTCCTCTTTTAGTAGCTGAGGTCTTTGGGGTCAACTGCATGGTCTGTAGGCAGGTGCTTGGCTGACTGGCTTCTTCCTCACCCCTCCCTGTAAGTGACGGCAGTACACTTTCATGGCTGAGCTATAACTGCTCTATGCTCAGTCTTAAAATGAGCTTCCACTGTTCTGTGGTAAGTCTTATAGTTCTGGGGAGTGGGACAGAGTGCACTACTAGAAAATTCTATGTACTACATCAAACTACAAATCCATATTTGTATGGGCTTACATCTTTGTGACGTTAGCATATGGGATGATATGCCATGCTACAGTACATGATGAATTGTGCTATTCCATGAGAAGAAAGACAAGAACAACACACATTTTATCTATAACATGCCAGAGGCTGTTGACAGACTGTACTCTGTTGCCATCATAAATAATCCACAACAAGATGAAACACACTTGAGCACACAAGACAGGCATAGTACTTACACTCAGAATACTGCTGGAGCTGAGCAAACTCTGCCGGACTAAGTGTGATCCATGTGCCATCACTCATCTTTTCAGTTGAGCTAAGCAGAGGCGAAGTCCACCTCTTGTAAATGCCCTTGGAGAAACTGCACCTTGAGAACTAGGAATTCTTCTGGGTCATTGCTCCAGTTTACACGCCAAATGTATCTGTGTCACTGCTGTCAATCTTATGATGTTTATAGCAGAAATCAAATTCTGATCCGCATGGGAGATGATTTATCTGGTTTCTTCATAGCTGTCCTTACAACCACTGTGCTTAGGAGTGCCATCAGAAAAGATTTCATGAAGAATGCCAAAGTCTTCAAACCTAGAATTAAGAGGTTCATTTCATCAAATTATGTGGATTTTTCCAAGGCACTTTTTTCTGACTGCCTTCTGCTAAAGGCAGACATGAGTTTCTCAAAAGCTTTATTAATAATTTGGATAAGAAAATAGAAGCCATAAAAATGCCAGACCTCTCACAATAAAATAGGCTACTTCCCTCATGATATAGAGACTAGAGACCAGGTAGATTAAGGTTCAAGTCACCCATCATCCTTGAAGCTGTCTGAATAACCTGGCATGGATCATTATCTCTTAGCCTGACCTTCGCCAAGCTAGCACCCTTGAAATTACTACTATATTTCCCATCATTCAAAGATAGCATGGGGAGATCTGCAAAAATGGAAATGATATCTTTAAAACATTAACGCCTGAGGACCTTAGAAACACTGTTTGGCATTAATGGGATACATTTCATGCCACACTTGCTAGAAAGGATCAGCTGTGTGCACATGGTTCTGAGGCCCACCATTTTGTTTGATTTTTGAACATCATGCCAAAACCAATCAGGCAAATTTCTGAATGTAAACCCTTCCACAGTATTGTAGAACCTGATGTGCCTCTGGAACTCTACAGCTATAGGGGTTATGGTGATATTCTTTACTCACTTCTGCTTTTCTGTCTAAATGACACAATGGGGCTCCCCAAAGATGGGAGAGAGGACCTGTGATCTTTTTAGATGCCATCTTTTTTATGCAGGAGCACATAGACCTTGTAATTTGTTATGCATGACCTAGACAATGAAAGCATTTCCACTGGATAGAAAATGTAGTGTGTACCATATTCAAAACACTGAAATGAGCTGCTCTATGATTGCCGTTCTGCCTCCAGCGAACACTGCAAATGTTAATGCTGCACAGACAGCAGCTTTGTGTCACTGGTACAAGTGGGTTTTTATCACAGCAAGTTTGGCATGGCAATGCTGTTCCCTTCAGCCTTCTCAATATTCTGCCATTTGAGAAATAATTATTCCTGTCTCTCCTACTCTGAAACAGTGGTGGTTAGTGGGTGCTCTGGTTTTCAGCCTGAACTTTAAAGTTGCTGTCCAAAGTGCTGAACCTAATAGGGTTTAGCACATTGGAGAGCTTCTTAATGTGCAGATTGAAAACCAGAGAGGATTTACAGTCTCATGAACATGGAAGCCACCAGCTGCCTCTCCTTAGAGCAGTGGTTCTCAACCTGTGGGTCCCCAGATGTTTGTGGACTTCAGCTCCCAGAAGCCCCAGCCACTATGGTCGATGCTCAGGGCTTCTGGGAGCTGAAGTCCAAAAACATCTGGGGACCCACAGGTTGAGAACCACTGCCTTAGAGCATTGTGTCAGTTCTGGGCTGTCTTGATGGCATAACTAACCAGAAGTAGCAACCTCCCACCCTTCTACCCTGAGTACAGGGATACTAATCCTTCAGTATTACACCACCTTTCTACACAAGGCATTTGATAACAATAAACTCCAGAATCATCATAAAAACACAATATGTACCAAAGAATATGGTTAACATGACATGAAGAAAGAAAGGCATGTTCTTGGGGTATGAGAGGTGGGGAAAGATAATCTGGTTAGTCCTTGGAAACCACTAATATACGTCAGAGAAAAAAGGAAATAAAAGAGAGATATTCCACTGCAAAATCTGAGTACATCTCTTGCTGTTGTTTTGGGTCCAACCTCAGCCCAAATATCTTCAGGACACCAGATCTCATCTGTTCTTGGAAGCTAAGCAGGGTCGAGCTTGGTTAGTACTTGGATCGAAAACCACTAATGAATACCAGGTGGTATAGGCTATATTTCAGAGGAAGGAGCTGGCAGACTACCTCTGAGCATTCCTTGCCTAAGAAAACCTGATGAAATTCATGCGGCTGACGTTAAGTCAACAGGTGACTTGAAGGCATGGACACACACACACACACACACACACCAACCAAGTGTAGGAAAGTGGGGTAGAAGCACTTGTGTTGCTTCTCTCTGTATCAAGTTATGTCTTATCCTTCCCTGATCTAGTATCATGCAGATGTGTTGGACTACAACTCCCATCATCCCAACCAGCATGGTCAAGGATGCTGATCGTTGTCAAGCTGAGGGAAGCTGCCATGTTCAAACAAATGTGACATCCTCTGCTTCACTCATTACTTTTGTCTTGGAAGGGAAGGGCACAAGAGAGAGCTCACCATTTCTCATGTGATACCCTGTAGAAATCTGGGGCTAAAATAGGATCTTAGCTGACTCTACAATCCAGTCCCCAGCTGTCCACCTGCCACATTGTAGACCAAGAACAGGTGGGCTACTTTTACTTCCTAGCATCCCAGACAATAACAAAAGAAAAAGAAAAAAGAAAAATGGAATTAAGTGTGATCTTCCATCTCAGGGCAACGCAGTTGCTATGAAAGAACAATTCTTATGCAATGGAGAAGTATGAAAAAGAAGGCTAGTTACTGCCCAAAGAGATTTCTCTGACGCATAAACGGGGGACAGAAGGATGTGGGAAAGACACATATTATCTCTAATTAGATATAAATGGTGTATTGATGAGGTATAGAAAATTAATATTGTTCTCCACACCTAAACCAGTGCCTTTCAAAATCTCCAGTTAAACCATACAGATCCTAGTCTCCATTCTGATTTTCAGCCCTTTGCTGACATTTAAAAGACTTAGATAAACCATTTGTCTGAGAGAAAGAGAGGATAATTTTAGACATTTAGTACAATTGTGTACATTCACTGCTGGCCTGAGGTACAGACAAGATATGAGATGGAAGTTGGGAGACAGCAAGATTAGCAGGCCTGCATTAAAAGCCAAAGGCTTTTAGTCTTGCCAGATTTCTTTTTTAAATTTGTACTTGTAGCATCCCTGTTACTAAGGGCCCCCACCCATCCTCTATTATAGTGTCTCAAAGCTTTATCTACTTCATTCATTAGCCCAGGAAGGGACATACGTGGCCCTGGAGCTGCAAGTAGCTCACCAAGCTCTTTTCATGGATTCCCAGCCCTTACTGTCTCCCCACATCAGCCTTTTTCCAAACCAGAGAAGAAACTGTAAATTGTTTCATACATTCTAATAGTTCACAGATGAAAATTGGTACCCATGTGGCCCAGCAACAAGATGGCAAAAGTTATTCATGGGAAAGAACATAAACTAGGAGAGGCTGCAGCAGTTTGTTTTCCCTGAGCCTACTGGGAAGGGCAAGTTTAACTTTTGCCTCTCTTTTCCTCCCTTATGAGTTAACAGAGTGCAAACTCCTTTTGCACTTTGAACTCAGTTTGCAGAAATTTTAAGTAAATCAAGGACAAAGGAGGAAAGGGAGAGGAGGAAAGAGACATTGAGACATTTTAAAAAGCATATGAGAAAGTGGGATGACAGAAAATTAATCAGGAGTGTTGCTGCCAAACTGGGACAATTGCGGTGTATCTGCTTCTCCTAGATGCCTTGAGAAATGACAATGCTACCTTTTGAATAGGTTGCAGGTCTTTTCCCAATCCCATTATTTAACATACACCCTTCCAAATATTTCAAAACTATTTTTTTACTTTTTGACAGTCTGTGTAGCTTCTCAAAGGTCCCAGAGGAAGAAAATTAGCACCCAGGTTCACTGTACTTGTCTATCTCTTGTTTAATCTATAACAATCTAACCTGTACTGGCTTCTAATGGACTGTGTGCTAACATACGGAACGTTAGAAATTCCTTTCTAAAAGCACGGGTCTGGTTGTACATGTTATAGAATGGCAACAATTCAAAGGACAACAGAAACAAACAAAAAATAAATCCCAGAACAAAGTAATTTAATTAACAGAGAACTTTGATACATGCTACAGCAAGTTACAGGAAAATATAAAAATAAAAATGGAGATAAGAATTTAATAATGCGAGAAGGCAGCGCTAAAAAGCAATCAGAAAAAAATCACTAGAATGATGTACCACTGCAAAAGCATAACAAAGGCCCATTATCCAGCTGTAACAAGAAGATTTTATAGAATGAATCACAGCAAGCAAAACAAAAAACAATCCCCCCCACCAAAAACAAAAAAGCAAAAAAAAGCAAATGCATTTTGTTATTAAATGCTTTGTTATTAAATGTTATTAAATGTATATTGCTATAGTAATCAAGCAACTAAGGTTGACATAGCAATAAACACAGAACCGTGAAGACAATGATAAGATTTCACAAATACAGAACACCCAATGGAGAAACTAATAGAAGTATTCTAAAAAATTCTCTGCTCATTTGCAGTTCAAACAATGTGTGAAATTCTGAATCATATGCAAAAATAGCATAGTTGGGTTTGGGTACTGCTCATTTAGGTGAATGAGAAGGGGTGCTATTTGGCCTCACACAGCAAAATATCTTGGGTTAGCCCTTTCTTGGATCTGGCTGGGACCAACTGGTATTTTCTTTCCTAGAAATAGGAACCCATTATTTTTTAAACCCTCTTCTAAAACTGCCTGATTTAGTTATCATCACTACATCTTGCGAAAGTATCAGGGATGTGTGTGATAGGGAATGCAAGGGGTGCAATTCACTGGCATTTGGAGCAATTTGCTGACATTGCATGTACTTTTCCAAGCTCTATGCACTTGAGTCAAGATGCCTCTGTCTTCTGTTCAGTGATCTAACACGCAGGGACCCAGATAAGAGGTCTGAAGAATGAATGGTTCTAGTGTCCATCAGTACAAGCAAACAACTTTTGGAACGGCCCTGTCAAAAGGCATACAGAAACAAAAATAAGGGCAGCAATTTTGTGGGGATACTCTAGGGAAAGAACAGGGCTGCAGCCTTGATCAGAACTCCATCCACCCAGCTGCAATGATCTATGATGAGAGTGGGGAGAAATGGGTACCATAATGTGCTCTCTCCTTCCCTCTTTGTGGCTAGTAGCAGCCTGAAAAGAGAAATTAAGTCAAGGAAATACCAGGTGGAGAAAGGGCTAACTACACCCTCCCACACTTTAGTCCTGATTCAATTTTTCCCACCCACTCCTCCATTTGATCCTGAAATGAGTATCTCATGTGCTGAAATTGACCTACTGAGATGTCAATGATGTGGGTCCTAAGTGCAGCTATTTCGGCCATTAAGTCACAAGAACAACTCTAGGGCCATTTCTGCACTAGACTGTTATAGTGCTATTATTCCACTTTCAACATCCTATGGAATCTTGGGATTTCCAGTTTAGGGAGGGGACACTCCCTAAACTGCAGATTCTAGGATTCCATAGGATGTTGAAAGTGGAATGATAGCACTATAACAGTCTAGCGTGGAAATGGCCTAAGTACCTAACAAGAAATCTAAAATTAAAAGTACATAACATTGTTGTTGTATGCCATCAAGTCATTTCTGACTTATGGCAGCCCTAAGGTGAATATATCACAGGGTTTTCTTGGCAAGATTTGTTCAAAGGGAGGGGGATTGCCTTTGCCACCCTCTGAAGTTGAGAAAGTGTGATTGTGCAAGGTTACCTTTAGGGTTTCCATGGCTCAGCAGGAATTTGAACCCCGGTCTGCAGAGTTCTAGTGTAGTCAACCAAACCACTTAGTGGCTCTGCATATCATAGGTATATGAGATGCAGATTTGCTGGAAGTCATAGCCTTTGGAAAACAATGAGTATAATCGTTTCCATTATGCATTTCTTAGGCCATTTCCGCACTAGTCTGTTATAGCACTATTATTCCATTTGCAACATCCTATGGAATCCTGGGGTTTGCAGTTTCGGGAGGGGCTGGCCCGCCCCTCCCTAAACTGCAAACTCCAGGATTCCATAGGATGTTGCAAGTGGAATAATAGTGCTATAACAGACTAGCGTGGAATTGGCCTTCATCTCTGTGTGGAACATGCAGTTTGAATAAGGAACTATAGTATGAACAGTTAAGGGAGAGTATAGAAGGCCTTAAAGACAGCAGATTTAAACAAGTGAAAGGTCTAAATCCAGTTGTTAGTTTCAACCAAAGTAGACTTACTGAATCAATGGGAACTTGGTAAGTAGGTACTCCTGTGTGTTCCATTGATGCATTCAGTCTACTTCAGTTGGAACAATTGGATTTAGGCCAAAACTTTTCAAGACACATTGTGTTCATAAAATTGATTTTGACCCTGTGAGAGCCTCAGGCTAATGACTTATGAAATTCTAAATTGGTTTATGTGATTTTATCTTTTCTTCAATAACCTTTTAAACAAGCACCCACACATATAATATTAGGGTTGTATTCAGTTAACCCCCTACTGCAATGGATTCTACCAGTGAAATGGGAGGGGATCCCTGCAGCCCTTAAATCTTCAAAATCTAGAGCTAGGGGACCTTCCAGAATGAATGGAGAGCACTGAGAGATCTAGGAGAGAGGAGAAGATGAGGAAATTGTGGGGCATGTTTAGCCCGCCAAATGTTTTGGACTGCGACATCCACATTCCCTTATTATTAATTATGCTAGGTAAGGCTGAAGGTCAGTTGTAGGAAAAACATAAGGAGGGCTGAAGCTTCTTGGCTGTTTTCCTACAGTGTTCAGTGAACTTTATTCAGGCTTCTAAATTTTAGACTGAATCAAAGTATAAGATTCACATTTCTTTACTAGGGGAATGAACAGGAAATTTCATAAACTCATAGACTTACTGAGTTGGAAGGGACCGCAAGGAACATATAGTGCAATCCCCTGCTATAAAGGAAAATACAACAAAAGATCTGGGGGAAAGATCTGCAGGATTATGCTAACATTCAATTTCACACTTATGCTAAATGTATTGCGCTGTTATGCATAGACTTGCCACATCACTGGAAACCCTATACAATTAGGATTCCCAATTTCATTAGCGTTTATGTATATGCAGGCTTTGTGTTATGTATATTCAGCCCCATTCATGGCCCCAGTCCCAAATGAGGTCTCACATGGAAAGTGGGAGGAAATAGTAAAATCCACCTTGCTCACATGTTCAGGAGAGCAACTGCGTCTAGTCACTGCTTGCAAACCTGTAAGCGACAACTTGGAACTTGAGATCCCTGAAATCAAAGCCCCAAAAGAGAGCTTCTTATGATCTGACTACCTTGAAGAACCAAGTTCTGTCATGTCATCAGCCCCATACACAGATGCAGAAATTGCACAAGGTGGAAACTAGAGAGAGGGTGCTGAAGTACAAGTTTCAGAAGCATGAGCTACTCCTGTAAGTGTTTCTATTTCCTCCACCATGTGATTGAAGCACTGAGAAGGGGGGGCATATGGGAATATAATATAACACATAATACGGAGCTAGGAATCCAGTGGAGAGCCAGCGTAGTGTAGTGGTTTGAGTGTTGGATTAGAACCCTAGATACCAAGGTTCGAATCCCCAGCAAAAAAATTCAGCGAAGCAAGTCCCTTAGGATTGCCATAAGTTGGAAATGTCTTGAAGGCACACAACAACAAAATGCCTTGCAGTCAGTGATCTGTCCATGGTTCTGCAAATCTTATCACTGATTCTCTCACATGCTGCTCTTGAATTCGAGGCCTGTCTGTACTGACCACCTGCCTGGCTGCCTGAGGATACTGCAGTGGAGTGTTTTCCTCATTGATCTGGATTTGCACATTCATCCCAGACTATGAGTGTAACTTCTGTTTCCTGGACCATCCAGGGGCTCTGAAGTCTCAGGACAGGACATGACGTCTTCAGGATTAGCATGATACATAGAAAAGAGAGAAGCTGTTGGGAAAGAGTTATTTGAGATTAATTTTCCTTTCAAAGATGGGCTGATTATTGAGAAAAAAATGCCATCAACTAGAGTCATCTTTGCAAAGGTCTTGGGCAAAACAAAAGGCCAACTAATTTAAGGCAAATATACAAAGAGTGACCTTAAGTACCAGGCCTAAACGATATCCATGGGTAGCCGTGTTGGCATACAGCAAAATACAACAACATTTAAAATCCACAAACCAGTGCTAGTTTTATTGGGCCAAGCAAAAATGTACAAAATGCATCATGCCAGCTTTCAAAGCTCCACTAATTTCTTCATCAGACAAAGGTGTTAAAAATCATACAGGCGAAGAAAATGACTGTGTTAGATTCAAAGGCCTAGATTTTGTCAAGATGTTATTTTTCTTGCTGTCAGTTTAGATGGTCTGGAGGGATATCAATTCAAGTAGAATGCATTCTTCCCTTTGGCCATGTGAGTACCGGCATACAAAGAGTTATAAAATCTCAGCTATAAAATTTCTACTCCATTAGTAACAGAAAAAGTAAGTTCCTTTGAGATCCCAATTTAGCCCCTTTCTTAGGCAGAGAATATTGAATTTCTGAAGAAGTCTCTGTATCGTTGCATCTGGAAAAATCTTTTAGGTGCTTTATAGATAAAACCCACTGAATGCAGTTCCAATGAAAAAGTTCTACCTTTGTTGAAGGTAGAAGCCTCAAGGAGTAAAGTGCCTGACTCTTTCTTCTTTAGGATTTCCCTGCTACATCTAAAATGCAGTATCCTCAAATCGAGAAAACATATTCAGGAGTAGCCATGTTGGCCAAACAGCAAAAGACAAATGATAGCCATTTTGGAGGTCATCAACTGCTAGTTATACAGAAAAGGGCATTTGATACAAGACAATCAGTTCATGTCAGAGGAAAATGCCAGGCTGATGACACACTGCTTATGACAGTCAACCCCCAAAGGCTACTTTCTACCCTGCTTTTCTGACACAAGAAAACGGTCAAATGGTCTCTCCAGGAACAATCACTCACCATTTATATAGGTCGTAGGGCCCCAGTTTCACATCAAGTTTTCTCACCAAAATTCAGAGGTGGACTTTCAACCTGTTCCAGTTTTTGTTGTTCTTTTCAGTTTTGGCAGTCTGTACGGCTGGTGGAAGACCTGGAGCAACAAACTGTACCAAGTCCTTCTCAGAGTTGCCCATCTTGTCTTATAACAACTGGTGCAGGATAGGGACCAAGCAGGCAGACTAGTAGCTGAGAGGTCCTAGGTACAAAATTTGCCCCAGTTATAAATTTACTAGCAGGCCAAAATTTAACCCAACCATCAATCTGCATTATAAAAGGATAACAACACTGACCTGTCTTAGAGGACTGTTGAAAGAGATTACTAGAGATAATTAATGTGATGTGCTTTGAACTCACCAAAGTGCTATGTGAAATTCTAAGCATTATTAACATGTCATTTTGCTATCCGTGTTGGAGTTTCTTAATAACTGCAGTTCCCATAGGATGCTGGTGTCAATGCTACTTCTGTTTAAGAGACAATTAAGCACCAACTGTATTCTGAGTACCAAACTGTTCACAGAAGTAACATGTTCCCTATCCAGAGGGCTTCATTATATTAAGTGTAGGAGCTGGAGATGGTGGAAGAAACTAAATATGGGTTATTCAGAGATTGCCCATTCTGTGCCTCTCAGCCTGCTCTGAAAAGCAGACCAATTTTTCAGGTGGTAGAAAAGATGTCAATGGAAATATGGTATCTACAAAAATTACTTCCTCCTGTTCCTTCACTGTTAGTGTGTGTTAGTCATACATCAGTCATACACCTCCTTGAGTCGTGTGGACAACTAGGGAAGAGTCAGTTTGCACTGGAACAGACAGGAGAGATTAGAAGGCTTTGCTAAAGACGTGGAGGAGGGGGTTGAGGACTGTTCAGTAAAATGGGGGTGGGCAACTGTGGAGGGATCAAGGACCATTTTTCAGTCCTTAACCCCCTAGTGGGTTGCACTGGCATGTCTAATGCAACTGGAAGTGATCCCATTTAAATCTTGCTTCATTTTTCACAAATGGTAGCAATTTGTGGGAGAGAGTTTTCGTCATTTTTTAAGTATGTGGTGTGGGTGGGGAGTTGTGAGGGGCAAACTGCTGCAGTTTGCAGACGTTTTAATCTAGTTTTGGGAGGGGGCAGAATCCCAGAATTTCCAAGCTGGGAGAGTCTGGGAGTTGTGCTAAAAAATGTAATATTTCTAAGCTCTGCTCAAGGAACTTGTGTAATATCTACCGTGGACCTGAGACTTAGCAGAGGGAGACCTCCACTGAGGTTGTGTTTGCTGATGCAATAGACTTATTTTAATTCCCTCACATGGGCTTAAATCATGTCAGTGCGATGATTTACCAGGCCCTGCCTTAAAACACTGGAAGCATAGCGAAAAGAGAATATAAAAAGACAGGGAATCTTTTTTGTCCTTTGGCTGCCTCCCTACACAACTGACATTTATTGAAGGGTGGTAATTATGATGACCTCCAAGGGCCCTTTCACACTACACAAGCATTGAAGTATGAATCCACTTTAACTGTCATGGTTCTGTCTTACACAAACCTAGACTTTGCAACTACAAATCCTAGGATTTTATAATATGCAGCCATGGCAATTAGAGTGGAATCACAGTGCTATAATTGTGTAGTGTGAAAGGGCCCCAGATGTTGATCATTCCTTATCAGCTATGCTGATTAGGGCTGATGGGACTTGCCATCTAACAATATCATGAGGGCTTCATAATTCCCACCCTGGTGTAGTAGATAAGTAGAAAGTGAACTCAGAGTTTTACTTCCCATCTCTGTGATAAGCAGCCATTTCAGAAGGAAAGGAGGTGACGAGGGAAAGCTTATGACCCGAGTTGCTGCTGCTGCTGGGGCATGAAAGGAAAGTGAAAGGAAGGTGGCAAGGATGTGATGGCAAAGAAGTAGGTATCCTGCTTAGAAAGCCAGCCATAGTTCAGAGCTCCTTAAATGCAATCTGTACAATCAAGGTTTACAGAAACCAGGTTTATAGTCCATTAGAATTTTTGCTTCAGCAGACTAGATCAGCAGTAAATTCAGAGGTCAGTTCAAGGGAGTATCCAGCAGCATAGTCAACACACAAAGCAAGAGTCAAGGTTTTTTAGAACACAAGCCAAGGATCAAAAGACAAGCCAAGGATCAAAAGACAAAATATAAAATTGTCAGTTGTCTATTAGAGACTCCTCTCTGACCTGCAGTCTCCCTAGCTGTTTGCCTGATTAATGAGACTTTTCTATACAAGTGCTCTGCAACTCATGTGCTCTGAGCTTAGAAAACTTAAATTTTTTGGTTACAACTCATATAACTCACCCAGCCAGCATAGCTGATGTCAGAGTACATTTAAGAGCTCAAGAAACTAGGACTAGTTCCAATATCAAAACCAGAGCTTGGAATAGTTACTTCTCTAGACTACGGTCACTTTCACACTGCATAGTTAGGGTATTATAATTCTACTTTAATTGACACAGCTGTATCCTACAGAATCCTGGGGTCTGTAGTTTGGTCAGAGGCACTAGAGCTGTCTGGTTGAGAATTCTAAATGCCTTCTAAAACTCCTAATCCCAGGATTTCATAGGATGGAGCCATGGCAGTTACTGTTACAGTGGTATTAAATTAGTACAGCTTTGTAGTGCAAAAGTGACTTCAGAATTCAAAGAGGATGCATGGAGGCATAGCCCCAAAAATTACATTTTCAAGGTCCAAAAACCTGAACAATGCCTATCCTCTTTATGCCAGCAGAGAGGTGAACTAATTTTGTTGATATTTCACTGTTCTGACCAAGCCCGCTTTAAAGCTCAGATCTGGATTGACAAAAACAATATGGTCCTTTCTGGGGGCGGGGTATGTGTGTGTATTTATTTATTTATTTTTAAAAATCTCCCTGCAAGTACCGCATTTTTTCTGGACATCATGCTTTTAGAAATAAAGTGCTCACAGTTGCTTTCCCCAAAGTGCTTTCATGCCCAGCTTCTATACTTTCATAACGTTATACTTGCAAAAAGGGAAAATGAAAACAGGGAGAGTGTTACAGGGGCGAGAGGCTGCTGAGGAAATTGAATTTTTTTTCGCTGGCGGCACACACAAGAAATCAGTCCATCTCCCTACCTAGGCAGCTTTAGCTATCTTTTAATCTTCCACACACACAGCCATACACAATGAACATTTCCTGTGCCTCCTTCTCCCATTATTTATTTGCTGCATTTATATCTTGGCTTCTTGTCAGTTTGCTCAAGATGGTATACACGGTTTGCCTACTTTACCTTCACGGCAACCCTCATGGTAGGTCATACTCAGAGCAAGTGACTGGCTCAAGGCTAATCAGAGAGTAAGATGCTCCTCTTTCAATTCCTGACAGGATCCTTCCCTCTTTAAAATGCTTTGATCCCTGAGAGATGTGGCTGGACAGTTTTAGACTCTGGACTTGACAGAGTCAAGTGGGGGAGCTTGGTGGGGATCAGACTTTTTAACTGGCACTATTTTACTCTAAAATATGTAAGCCTGCCCTGCTACAGTTGCATGCCACCCAACATTTTGCAGATGAAAAAAGGAAAATATGCAGCCAAACAACATCAGAGCATGGTTGGGATGAGAAAAGTTATTAATGAGGAAGAAAACATAAGCCAGGAGAGACTACAACAGTTTGCTGTTCCTAGTGGGAGGGGCAAGACTCCACCTCGTTCTTTCCTTTCCCCTCTGCTGAGTTAACTGAATGCAAACTAGTTTTGTGCTTTGAACTCAGCTTAGAGCAATTGAAGTAAGCTGAGGACAAATGGGGGAAACTGGGAGGAGAAAAGAAAAACTGGGACATTTTAAAAGCAGTTGAAAACTGGGATGACAGAGGATACTGTCCTTGCCAAATCTGGAGAGTTGGAAAATGTGAAGCTGGGGACCTTCCTGTTCATCCTGCTCAATGGGGCCCTGGACTTCTGCCTTTAAAGTTCCACTGTCATTGCTCATTGTTGGACTACAACTTTCCCTGTTTTTCCCTATATTTTCAACTGCAGTCTCCTCTGGTTCCTCGCATCCACTCTTTTCTCCAAGGACAAACCCCTTCACGCCAGTGTGGGCAGAAGACAGGAGAAGGATGCAGGCAAAAGAAGGCTTGCCAACAGCAGCTCAGCTCTCAAAGCGACTGTGATAGGCGAGACAGAAATCAGAGGTGTAGAGGCAGAGCTGTTGAGAGTTCAAAATGGCTTATGATTCTGGATTCTGTGGGAGGGAATGCAGCTTTGTTCTCCAGAGTGCAAAAACTTTCCAAGTGTTTTTTCTCTCTAAGCAGATTAGTCACAGAAATTTGGAAGTAGTTATGCAGTTTTGACAATAATGACAAAAAGCACACTTTGAAGCTGAGTTTGTGGAAGTCCTGGCTGTACTGACTGGGACATTCTGGGAGCTTGGACAAGGAACTTGGACAAGCTCTACTTTGAGTATTTATGGATTTCTTTGTTTGGTGAAGGCTGAAGAGTAGTGTTTTCCAAGTGTGGGTCCCCAGATGTTGAATTTCACATCCCAGAATCCTTGATTATGAGCCATGCCAGCTAGAGATTATGGGAGATGCAGGTGAGACAATCTCTGCAAACCCATATTTGATAACAATTTCTTAAGAGTCTCTTCATCCAAATATAAGCTACAAACTGTGGATTGATGAACCCTTGACTGTAAGGCATATTGCTTTGAGAAAGTTTAATAGCAGATCAAAAGAAAATTTCAGATACTTTCTACTTGCAGAGTCATGACTCAGCTGATTGCTTGACCTATCAATGCTCAGTTTTCTTTTTTAAAATTTAACCTACTAGATTTGGTTTTTTTGGGCTGTTTTGAGACAGAAACAGGCATGGGTGCCCTAGTGGATGACTTATGCTTGGGAATGCATAGCAGAAGTACATTCCTTCCAGACTCTGATAGTACTGAATTTGCCATCCTTCTGGCTATCTGGATGAGGGTCAGGGGGCCTGAAGTCTGGTAGAATAGGTTAGGTCTCTTTCACAGTATGCAGTTCTAGCACTTTGAACTTGCTTTAATGACCGTGATGGCTTCCTACCACATCCTGGTAAGGCACTAGAGCTCTCTTGTAGAGCATTCTGAATACCTCATTAAACTATAGATCCCAGAATTGCATAAAACCATGGTAATTAAAGTGGAATTAAAGTGCTATAATTATGTAGTATGAAAGACACCATAGAAAGAAAAAAGAAAAAAAATTAGGAACCACAAGAAAATGATTGTCTTCACGTTCACTTTTTTGTCACTTTAAAAAGACATTACCACTGTCTGAGCGTATCTGAGGCTCCTTCACACTACACAGTTACAGTGCTATGATTCTACTTGAACTGCCATGGCAACAGCCTATTGAATCATGTCATTTATAGTTCTGGAGGTGGGGCAGTATTCAGAATTCTTAGCCAAAAACCTGTAGTGCCTGACCAAACTGTAAATTCCAGGATTCCAGAGGACATTGCCATAGCAGTTCGAGTAGAATTGCAGTGCTATAACTGAGTAGTGTATGGAGACCTCTGGAGATTTTTTTTCTTCCAAAATCAGAAACTGAGTGGCACTACAATCATATGCACAGGTTGCATCTACTTTTTTTACTGTTGTATATTTTTATCAAGTTCACATTCTTCCCAAGCAAGACTGAATCCCACACAGTCCTACTACAAAAATGGAGAAGTTTCCCCTTCTGCACATAGTGCTTTGCTTTACAAGTCCAGTGATTTCTCATATTTCCTTCCCAGGATACTTCCTCTCATCTCTGACTGTTCAGCTATTTGAAGGTACCACTGTTTTTTTTCTCTCTCACTTTACATTTTCCTGGTTATCACATATGCACAGCCAGAAGAGGTAACATCATGGACAAGAGTGTGTATCACACATGCTTCACAGCAGTCTGCAAAAGCAGGGGGTAGAACCAATGATTGTGCACAGCAGTTCTCTACAACCTGCAAATCTCCTGATTAGGGAGAAACAAACAAAAGCTTTGCTAGTCAGGAGGGATAAAAGATAACAGCAAAGCAAGCAGTCTTTCAAAAGATTCCACTAAATATAAACAGCAGGGTGGAAGACAAGCTGTTAGACATGCACCATATCAAAAGAGACAACCCACATCTTTCTTTTGGACAGCCAGAGGGCACATCATGGATGACAATACAGACTTACAGTGCTTCTGGACATGGGGGCCTACTAGCCCAGCTTCAACCCAGCTGAGGAGTGGAGGCAACAGGTTGGAAGCTCTTTCCAAATATATATAGACATAGGCATTTATTTAGAGGAATATTAAAATATCTAATAAGTGACAGGTTGCTAAGAGGATTGCTTGAAAAACTTGGTTTTAAGACCTATGAGCACTGAGTTGTTTTTAACTGATTTTTGACTGTGATTTTTTCTGAATAATTGGTGTGCATATTAAAGACCATATTAAAGGCTGCATGCTTACTTGACAATAAGAACTTAGTGATGAATGTGCAGAGTATCTGGCTATAAAACACACATTGGCTATTGCTCTTGTGCATCATCTGTACTAATAAAGGATAATCAAAACCTGTGGCATAAGTATAACATAATTATGAACAAGGAGAAGGAAAGTATGGACTAGACATACATGTGTATCTCTCTTTCTCTGTGCAGGAGGCCACTCTGACACTTGTCTTTTCTTCTATTACCAGGGTACCATGATAGGGAACAACATGCCTGGATTTCACACGTCCAAAGGACTTTCGATAGGGCTGTTGAATCTAAAAGAAAAGTGGGAGATAGCAGCCACTTTTGATGACATCTTTTATAAATTATATTCCTGCCCTATTGAATTGGAGCCTGACTTTGTTATACTTAAAAACAGTCAAGACTGTTGGCTTCCATGTCAGTGGGAATGGTGACTCTGTTATAGGTGTTAGTCTAAACTTTAAAGGAGCTATCAGAGGCACTATCTGAGGGTTCAGCACCTTGAAAAGCTCCTTTAAAGCGGATTCATCTGACATGAATCAGATAACATTGATATCCAGTGGTTTCAGAGGCAGGAAAGGACTGGATGGTGAGAAAGGTGGGAAAGAACAATCTTACGCCTCCACACACACACAACTACAAGATCAGGGACTGTATTCTCTGCAGTGATGTGCAATGAACCAACTGCTCCCTGTTGCAAGAGTTACATTTTGCTAGTGTTCCAATCAAATGATTGCAGGAAGCCTTGTTTGCCTTGAATGCTTGGGAAAAGGCTTGAAGCGTCATACAGTAACAACCTCTAGTGCTGTCTCTCTCATTTCCTATTTGCCACAAGGCCTAGGAATGTTTCTTTGCGCAAGTTAGAGGCAGTACTAATCAATCGCTGAGCCCCAACAGAATGATTTCTCTCAGTGGAGACTGGAACTTCAACTCGCAGAATCTCAAATGAGAAACCAACATCACTGGTGGCATTCTCACCAGGAAGAGAGTGCAGAAGGCCTCTGCATGCAGGTATTGTTCTCCCCTGCATAGACAAGTAAGGATGGCAGCTAGCTGGCAGTTAGCTGGCAGCCCTGTCAGAAGGAAGGCAGAGTTGGGTTCATTCTTCCTGATGTGAATGCCACTAAGTGTGTTGGTTTCCTACTGCACACAGAGGCCTCACTCACATACTGTGGGTTGGATCAGGGGAGATGGATTGCCTGAAACTTGACAAGGAATAAAGCAAAGCCAAATATAGCAAGCGAACAGAACAGACCATGTCAGACGTATCCTAAAAATTTATTGAGTCATGGGCAGGGGGTACAGTGGATGCAGCATTGATGGGTGCAGTGTTTCTGTGCATACTCCAACTTTCCAAGAACTCTTATCCTGTCCTCCCATCTTTTTGACTTCATCTCAGGTCACATTTGCAAGAAGAATGATCAGTAACTTTTTAGTTCAGTTTTGTTTTGCCACAGCTGCAAGATTTGGAGGTCTGATAATTTTAAATGTTCAAAAACGATGAATCAGACTGATTTGTTTCGGTGTGGACCATACACTGGTCAATCTGGAACTAAAAGCAGCTTAGACAGCAATTCTAACTCCAAAACAGGGATGGCTGGAGACATTTAGGATGATGTGTTAGTGTCTCTAAATAAAGAAGAGAATGTAAATATAGTATATATTACAAAAATAATTGTACTGCGCACCAAATAAGAGAACACTTAACATGAAACAACCAAGCTCAATAAGTAAACCATATAACTAAATGACATAGTTTACAACAGACAATTGGATCATAAAATGAAATTAAATGCTGTATACACAATATTATATAATCTGTTGTTTCATGTTAAGTATCTCTTATTGGCATGTAGTACAATTATTTTCATAGTATGTATTATATTTACATTCTACTTCTTTATTTGGTTTGACTATTTTTTTTTTACCTCTGAGCTTTGTAGGTGGTTTGTATCTTTTTGAGACCCTCCTGCAGTTGTGTTATCATTAGTGTCTCTGCCAGCAGAAGAGAGCATTGTTTGTGGTTAGGGGAGAATGCTCCAGTTCTAAAATGGGATATTCTGCAGGCCACTCAGGGGAAGGGAGAAGGGAACTTTGGATTTACTGCTCCATTGTTCCCAGCTGAATCTTGTGTCTCAGCATCGCTATAAACATCAATGAC
Organism: Iguana delicatissima; assembly: GCA_948472985.1. Taxonomy (NCBI): domain Eukaryota; kingdom Metazoa; phylum Chordata; class Lepidosauria; order Squamata; family Iguanidae; genus Iguana; species Iguana delicatissima. The sequence continues at coordinate 145,859 of CAOKZL010002289.1, read as the reverse complement.
ACTACCTTTTCAGAGCTTAAAAAGTTACTCTTTTGCAAGCTCTCTCTCCAAATTGGTTGCTAGTTTTCTACAGTAGTGTTGCATAGAACTAGAGATTCTTCATAATTTATGAAGGACATATATTAAAAACACACTTTCCCTCTGTACAAGTTTTATCAATAGTTTAATCACTGACGCTTTATGATTTCACATGATAGTCTTCCTCTGCCACCATTATCTTTGCCACCCACGCCCTAGGAATTCTGAGTTGCTGCAATAATCTATGCATTCCTCTTTCAGCAATAAAACTTTGGCAGAGGGGTGGAATTTGTTTTAACAGGGTGGCTACAATAGGAAGGACATATGTTCATGTTTGCTGGGAGGAAGGGGTAACAAGAGGCATTCACAAGGCTCATGCAGGAATCGTCTAGGAATGGGGAAAGAATGCCAGTTAGTTTTCTCTCTCTCTCTCTCCCTCTCTCTCCCTCCCCCCCCCCCCACACACAGAGGGAGGATGAGTTTCTGTTACATGCCCCTTTCTGCTTCAGCCAATGGTAACTGAACCAATAAAGTAGTTAAACCATGTTCTTTTATGGTATCTATATTGTGATAAAATTTTGTAGATTAGAATCCACTTCATCCTATGACAACCTTGGGTGCCATCAGAGCTTTGATCAGAGATTGGGCAGTTTTTTGGGAGGCGACACGACTCTCAGATCTGAAGCTACCAAACGTTTTTGGACTACAACTGCCTTTGGCCAGACTGGCTGGAGAATTCTGGAAGTCATCTAGAAAGTAACTTTGTCTAAGCTTTGATTTTGGTATAAAACTTGTATGTCTGCATGGGCAGCAATTGGTTGTAGAGCACAAACCAACATAAGACAAAACGAGCAATGGTTTGTTTGGATGTCAATGAGCAGGATCCTAGCTTGTTGAACAAGCCTTGGTTACAACAAACCCTGGTTTAGCACTACATGTCAACATGGGTGGTAGCAAATTTGTGCTTTTTTACTGGTGGTTTGGTTAGGTGCTCATTGATTTTATTCTTCCAGCAACTGAGAGTCATTAGCAGAAATTTTACTAGGGATGGGCCAACCGAATCCTCAGATTCTCGAATCCTTGGCAAGGATTCAAGATTCGCAGATCTGAATCCCCACATCAAAATAGGCGAACCGAATCTTTCGAATTCACCAAACTTTGTTTTTAAAAATTGGTGCCTCCAGGGCCTGCCAAAGGCTGGCCCCCAGGCGTGCGAAAATTGTGGCATAAAACTGCACGCTGTGGAGGTTGCCTGTGCCTGGGGCTGCTGCCTGTGTCCGCTGGGTTGCCTGTGCCCGTTTGTGGGGCTACCTGTGTCTGCTTGTGCTGCCTGTCCCCACGGCTGCCTCTCTCTGCAAGGTAATAATGTCTATTCTTTTGACTGGAGGGTAGGGATTGGGAATTATTGAGACTGGACTAGAGACTTGACTTGAAAGTCCCTTGTAGGACTTGAGACTGGACTTGAGGGAAGAAAATTGAGACTGGACTAGAGGCTGTGTTTTTTTTAAAGTGCCCTGTTGCAGGACTTAAGACTTGTCAAATTCTGCTTCAAAAACACTTGTCAGTAAGTGTTTTCTTTCCCTTGCTTTTTAAACCCTTTAAAAAAAAAGAATTCGAAACATTTGAGATTGGTGAGATTCATGGATTCCCAGAACCTTCCAGGGATTTGGATCCGGATCTGCAAAACTGTGGATTCGTCCCACCCCTAACATCCCTAACTGTTGATGTCTGGTGAAGCCACAAAGCATAATGTTTTTGACAGAGACCAGAAGTAGAAACTTTGGTGCTTGAGACCATGGACTACTAGAAAGTATTTCCTCTTGATAAGCCCACTCTTTTCTGTCAGCATTTCTTCTCAGGCATCTGTGATGTAATACAGAAGGCAGCTTTTCTGGCTACAAAAAATGAGCAAGCAACCAGCAGGAAATCCCCCGAGGACAGGCTATTTTGGAAAATGTTAGATCTGGATTTTGTTTCTCAACCTGGTCATCGTTATGCAGTATGACAGCATGTACACAACAGGGGTTTTCTTCACCAAGAGAAAGGGTTGTGTGTGAGAGCCCAGCAGAAAGCAAATAGCTCCTTGTCTGTTCCAGTTCCTTCCAAATAACAAGAATTTGCAGTGTCACCGGCTGCAGAGCATGGGATCAAGGGGAGTTCACGCAGATTGTCTTTGGCCTCCCTTTCCAATCAACTGAAAGGCACATCAACCCATTGTCTTTGGCCTCTCTGCCCAATAAACCAATAGGCACATCCATTTTGCATAATATTTTCCAGTGTCAGTAATCTGATCTGCTATGCCCCACACATAAAGGGTGGAGAGGACAGTCACAGTCTTCCTTCCCATGGGGTAGAATAAAGCATTTGCCTTGAGTGGTGAGCATGAGGAATGGTAAATTATGAACCTTCTTCCCTTGGAGGGCTCGCACCACTATTGTGGAGAGCTACCACTCTGAAGCACCTCCCTGGCTGTGATGCACAGCTTTCTAAAAAAATCATCTGATGCTGTGCCCCAAGGAACAGCAACCCAAGCAAGCAGTGGCACTTGGAGGGCAGGGAAGGAAGAAAAGGAGGAGTGGTGGTCAAGGGAAGCAGGAGGGATAGATGGGTGGTAATACAGGGAGGAAGAAGGGGAGTCGTGGTTGTGATGGAGGAGGAAGAGGAAGAAGAGGAGGAGGGCACTGCCTTCCTGTCTTAGGCAGTGGAAAAACTCAGGCTACCACTGAGGATTGTATTTTTGTGAAAACCTACTGTGCTGTTATTCACATTTCGATATAAACTTAAAGCTGGCTAGATGTGAGATGCAGCGCAGGAAAAAGGGAATATCCGGTGTTTAAAAAATAAAGCAAAACTGGATGCAGCTAGACAAAAAGCAAATGAATCTGTATGCATCCTGGCATCTCCTGAGCTTTCTGCCAACCCTGCTCACATCAAATACTGTAGGTCTTACTACTTTAATAATGTGGACCAGAAGTTCCATCAGTTTTACCTCCACAAAAGGGCTTGTTGCAGCTTCAGGTGTCATAACCAACTGCAGGAGGTCTTGGGGGAAGGCCAGTCCAAAACATTTTGCTGCCAGGGGAGAAGAATAAGATGGCACCCTTTTCCATTCCATTTACAAAACCCATGTGGACTAGTAAATTAATCACCCTTCCACAGTGACAATGAGATGGTGTCTTCTCCCACACTTGAAGGCATCAGACTAGCTTCAAGAGATCAGAGCAGGCTGCATGGCACACAGCTCACTCCTCTAGAGTTCAGCTGCCATTCGCTGTTTGAGGCAATGATCTCCAATTTGCTTAACAATAGAGGTAGCTCTGTTTTGTGTGTTTTTTTTTTTAAATAATGCATTGTAAGCTGTGCTTTCTGGCACTCTCCTTTCCTCTTCACCATTCGGTAATATCTATTCTGGTGTAATAACAGCTGCACATACACCAAGGTGTCATAGGACCAGTCTATGTCTCTGAAGCCTTTCAGAGAGGTAACCATTTTAGTCAGCTGCAGATGTTTCTGGTACCTTGCTTTGTTGCCAATCCCATCCCTGAGTACCATCACAAGAAACTTCATGATAGAAAAAAGTTCCATCCCAATCATCATTTGTCCAGTGCTATTATAATGTTAATCCAAAGCTTTTGGCTATCATAGCGGCTTAGCATCTCTTTTGACTTCACAGCATGCCCAGTTATGTTATCACAGATGAAAGCACATGGTTCCTATTATGGTTCTGGCTGGTCTTGTTGAAGCTACTACAAAGCAAAGGTTCTTTTTCGGCTATCATCCTGGATAAAGAGCAGACAGAACAGATTGCCCAGCTTCTAGGATAATACATTTGCAGCTGTCATTGGATAACTGGATGGTCTTGCTAGCAGTGATAAAGCTTGTCTACACAACACACAGGTGTTTGCAAATGCTACTTTTTGGATTGCAACTCTCAGAATCCACCAGCCAGCATGACTGCTGGCAACATGTGCCATGTTTCTTTCAAACAATTGTTTGTATAGGTACTACAGCCTCTTTCTTTGCTTTTTCTCATCTACCTTTCATACCATCTGACTGGTATCTTTGCAGTCTTACTACACTAAAACAAAACTGGCAAGACTCCACTACCAACTAGAGACATCTAAAGGAAAATTTTAAAAGCATGTTAGCCACAGTGCTAGCTATGTCTACACCATAGGTGGGGAAACTTTGGCCCCTGAACATGTTTTGCATTTCTGTTTCTAGAAGCCACATCCCATGTGAGCAGGGATTGTGAGAATTGTTGTCCAGACATCTGGAGGACCTCATCAGAGGTCAATAACATGTCAGGAAAGAACTGAGAAGGGTCTACTAGGTCCTGCCCAAGTCTTAATGCCCTTTCTGCAAAATTAGATGGTCATTATTTTTTCTGTTTCCTGTCCCTGAATGGGGTAAATAGCCCTACATCACTCCTTTGAGCTCCCCAAATTTGTCAAGCTTATACCTCCCTGCTTAAAAAGAGAATCTCTGTGCCAAGGTCTACTATCTGCTGCCTCTTGTCATAAAGGAAGATGCATAGCTCTTGGGATCCTCACTGGAACCAAGAAAACCTCCTGGTAAATGAGACAGGATGTAGCCCTGGTCAGCGCAGGTGTTACCTCATAGGGAAATAGCTCCTGTTTGAGTCCTTATTGTTGGATGACAGTACCTGCCCACCTCTACCATTAGCCATGCTGGCCAAGGTTGATGTGAATTATATCTGGGCACCAAACCTTGGGAGCCACTGCCACAGAGCTTGTGTGTGTGTGTGTGTGTGTGTGTGTGTGTGTGTGTGTGTGTGTGTGTACGCGCACATGCCTGCCCTGAGCTCGTTTGGGCCCACCATGATGCTTGTACTAATGGCCTCTGATTGAAAAGGACAGCACAGACAAGAGATTTAGAACAGAATGATGGACTTCAGCGGCTGAAGCCAGAACCCAGCCTGGTGAGAAATTCAAAATTATAAGAGTTCAGAGGCCAGCAGGGAACATGGAGTTTTACATCAGCCATTTTTGAAAAACAGAGAAGCAAGTTTCCCAAAGCCAATAATATAATTGGCCTCTTTGCCCATTTCAAATCAACTTAGCAATATTTTCTGTTGCTGCTGTTCAGATGTCCAGGCTGGGCTTCATCTATCTTATATATGAATTGTAGGTTTCACTTGCCTTTCATTCTTGCCTTCCTCTTTTTAAAAGATTTCACCATGTTCCATTTCACCTTGATTTACGTGCTTTTTCCTTGTGCCTCCAAACTCAAGATTTTCTTTTTACTATTGAGCTGTATTTGACTTTCATCTTTCCTTTGTTTTTTCCTAGTTGCTTTTCTGCTAGCTTGAAATTGCTTGCCTTTATTCACTCACTTTTTATAGAACATATGACATAGTTGCCAGATTATTGCAGGCTAATGTCTTCTTTGTTGGCTTCCTGTGTTCTTTCACACCTGAATTAGGGTGATGTGTGCTTTTGTTTTGTTTTGTTTTTGTGGTAAATGTTTCATGCTCTGATATTATCTCTGTGTCAGGAAAACAAAGCTGAAGAATGGCTCTCTAAGTAAACCCCTGATTTTCCAAAATGTGTGTCGTGCAACCCCTCTTGTCTGTCCAAAGCCAGACAGTCAAGACTCTTCCTGACTTTGGAAAAGTACAAAGATGAAGACTCTGGCACTTATGTAAGCCTGTTTCTGTAGGTAGCATCAACAGATCTTTAATGTTCAAATCAAAGGACATAATAATACTATTTTATTCTGCTTTGATCAGACTTCACCTGGTTCACATTGGCCAATTTTAAGTACCACTGTTAAGAACAATATAGACAAGCTGGAATGTCTCCAGAGGAAGGTGATTAAGATAGTAAAAAGTCTAGAAGCCAAGCACTATGAGGAACAGCTGAGCAAACTGGGGGTGTTTAGCTTGCAGAACTAAAAACTGAGAGGAGATAGGATAGCCCCTTTGAAATATCTGAAGGGTTATCACATGGAAGATGGAATGAATTTGTTTTCTATTGTTCTGAGGGTGGAGCAGTGGATTCAAACGACAACAAAGGAGATGCCAGCTAAACATTAGGAAGATGTTCCTGATAGCAAGAGCTGTTTCACAGTGGAATAGACTCCCATGGAAGGTGGTGGTCTGTCCTTCATTTGAAGTTTTCAAGAAGAGGTTCGATGCCCACCTTTTGGGGTGCTTAGCAAGGGATTTCTGCACTAGTAGCAGTGATGTATTTAAATCTTTTACCGAAAGTCTCAAGTGAAGTCTCACGTCCTCACATGATACTTTCAAGTCAAGTCTCAAGTCTGGGAGCCAACTTTATACTTCAACCTACATTCCAGAATTTTTGGACAGAGTCAAATAAAGTCAGTTTGAAGTAGAGTTGGCCCCCCACATTTGTGCTTTTGCCATCTGCAGCTTCAAAAGTGGGGAATTGGATTCTTCTTACTCCCCCTTCCCCAAGCTGGAGGCTTTTATGTCAATGGGCATAAAAGGGTCTGCAGCTCCTGAAGTGGGGAATAGAATCCTTCTTACTCCCCATTACTGAAGCTTCAAAAGCTTTAGAAGGAAGGATCCTTCCTCCTCAAGCCTGTTGCCTAACACATTTGCTGTTCCCCTCTGAGAAATAAGCCCTGTGCTCTGGGGACGAGTCTTGTCTTCTGCTCTTAGGAAAAGTTTTAGAAGGCTCCTCCAATATGCAGCAGGGACAGACTGCTGAGCAGACCTCAACCCCACCTCAAGCCCAATGCCTAACCTGTTTGCAGTCCTCCCCCTCCCCAAGAAATGCACCCAGGATTTGGGCTTGAGACAGATCCTCATGTGACCAGTAGGCAAAAAGGGTTTGGAAGCATTGTCCCAAGTTGTAAGGTTTCTGGATAAATGAGTTATCTTGCTGAACCAAGTCAGTCACTAAAAATATACAAGTCGCGAGTTGAGTTGAGACAGTGCATCAATTATTGTGAGTTGAGTCCAAGTCAAGTTGTTGAAGTGACTGGAGTCTGACTTGAATCAGAGTCAATTGTCTAATGTCTACAGCACTGCCTGGTAGGGGGTTGGACTAGATGGCCCTTAGTCTACCTTCCAGTTCTACGATTCTATGTTTTATGTGTTATTATATTATTCACTCTTTACTTCCAGGCCACCCACAACATGACTAGAGTGCCCCCTGCAGCCCTGCTCTCCCAGACCAGGAACTTGTCCTAAGACAATAGCCTCTATTCACCTCCTGCCTTAGAAAAGCCTCTGAGGCAAGAAAGGAAGGTGTTACTTTTCAGTGTGGGCTTTCCCCTCTTCGCTCAATGAAGGAAAGCCCAGTCAATTCCTGCTTAAAATATCCCAGGCAATTACATGGTAATTTTATTTTAAAGCGTTTAATGAATACTGATGTTAATAATAATACCAGTGCTTGGAGGGAAATGCACACATAACTACCATCTTCTTGTTCTTTTTTTCAGCGACTCATTCACAAAGCTTTTTACTGCATGGTATGACACAGCTCCTCCACCCCCATGTGCCCCCACTTACAGAACTGTTAGTCTATCATTAGATCAAAGGGATGATTATTTAGCATCTATGCAACATTTTGGAGCCATCTACCCTGATGTGAATCAAATGCCAGCAATACATCCTGGAGAGACAAATGCAAGATGCTTGGTGCAGGGAACAGCTCCCCACCGTGTCTGTGTTAAGGCACAATTAGTATTTGGCAGGAGATGCTCATCTTCCTAGCTCTATCTAGATTGTAATGAACTGTCAGCAATAAAACTCCACCAGTGTGGAGAAAATCTACCAGTACTACATTTGTTCTACCCTCAAGTATGATTAGCATGTTAGTACAGGTGCTCATCCTGACATTCCTCACAGCCATGCCCCCAGAGAGAGTCCAAAAATATAGGCAATGTTTTGATTGAAAATAATTACCAAACCAGTTATTGGAGATTTCCTCTTCCCTAAGAACAGATCTATTGTACAGTCAGCCCTCCACATTTGCAGGTTTGACATTCACAGATTTGATTATTTGCGAGTTTCTCTAACCCCTGTCCTCCCACCTCAGGTGCTTCTTTTTGGGGGAACCTTCCCTCTTGGTGGCTCCAATTAGGCCACATAGCCCTTCAAAAACTCACCTCTGGTCCTTCTTTTCCTCTACCAGTGTCTGCCTGGTCAGCCCAAAGGATAGCTCTCTGCCCAAATTCTCAGCACCACAAACCCTGTACCCATGCCCCACACACACCCAAGGAAGGATATGGGCAAGAGAGAGGAAGTACAAGACCACTATGCCAGCCATCTCCTTTCCCTGACCTGGTTTAGATCCTGGATGCCCACTTTCACCGTGCCTCAGCCCCCTTCCCACAGACACACAAATTTTGTTATTTGCAAATTTTTCACTTTTGCAAGGGTCCTGTGTCCCTAACCCTAGCAAATGTGGAGGGCCAAGTGTAAAGTTAATGGGCTTAATCCAATTGTTAGACCTAACTAGTTTGTTGTTGTTAACTGCCATCAAGTTGACTTCAGCTTATGGTGACCCTATGAGTGAGAGATTTCTGACTCACTTTATCCTCAGCTGCCCTGCTCAGGTCTTGCAGACTGAGGGCCATGGGTTCCATGACTGAGTCCATCTATCTGTAATACAGTCTTCCTCTTTTCCTATTGCCTTCTACCTTATCAAGCATTGGTGTCTTTTCTAGTGAGGCATGTCTTCTCATGATATCTCAAAGTACAAAGTACATTTAGTCATCTTAGCTTCTAAGGAGAGATCAAGTCTGATTTGCTCTCAAACTAATTTATTTATCTTTTTAGTAGTCCACAGTACCAGCACCACATTTCAAATGATTTGATTTTCTTCCTATCAGCTTTTTTCACTGTACAACTTTCACAACCATACACAGAAATTGGAAATATGATGATGTAAACTAGAGTAGTAGACCCATTGAATCAATGGAATTTATGAACAGCTGACTAAACAAGTCTCATTTATTCAATAGGTCTACTCTAGTTGAGACTCAAAATTAGATTTAGCCTAGTAAATCTTAATTGCCTTCTCAAGATCAACCCCCCATCCCCAATATTTTGCACCAAAGAAATGAACAGCTCACAACAATATACCATTGCTTGGAGAATGCATTTTCTTGCAGCTGCTTTGAGGGTTCCATCTAATCTCAACAGCGAAGCCTGAGGAAACTGGTAGATCATATCATTCCCTTAGCTAATCAAAATGAGTCAGTGCTTTGACCCTGTGAGTTCTGGCTTTACTGCACCATTGCCTGTGATATCATGTAGCATTTGTATATGGGTCACCAGCATGGGATAATTCAGTGCCAAAACATTCTCATTCTGGGCATTAGTTGTTGAATCTACTTGGAAAATCTGTGGCTGGACTAATCAACTGGAAGATATATACTAGAATAAATAAACTCACTTCAGCCTCCCTCCTGTTGTAGAGTTTCCTGTTTCGTGTGTGCATCCTTTTCCCTGAGAATATTAGCTCTTGTTCTTTCCACTTGGCACACCTGCTACAAAGCCATCTGTACAGAGACTGCTCCAGATTAATGTAAATGGATTAAACAGTTGATTTAGTTATCTTCTCAGCCCCATGTGACTGCACTGACTGGCACATGCTGAACTAAATGCATTCTGTGTTTGATCGAGCTGTTCACACAGCTACATCTCAGGGCCATACTGCATGTTATACTCAGCTGTGTGAACTTCTTCTGAAACTTATTGCTGCTATTTCTTTGACCGCCACAGCAGCAGCAGTAGCGACAACAACAGCAGTAGCAGCAGCAGCAGCTGCAACTATGTCTTCTTCTAATACTCCTACTGTCCCATTGCCTTAGGCACCAATGACAGAAAGGATGAGAGATTGCTTAAACCAGCCTTCTTCAACTTGGTGGCCATTAGATGTTTCAGACTATAGTTCTCCTGACCCCTACCCACCATGGCCTGTTGAATGTTAACTACTGAATATGTCTCCCTGGTTGTTTGATTTTGTGCCCTTCCTCATTAATTTAACCTTAAATATAGAAATCCACTCTTAGTGGTGTATATTCATCAAAAAAATTAAGATATTAAGTTTGTAAATAAAATATACAGTTAGCCCAGCTCATCTCTGTCTACAGCTCTAATTCACTCATGCCTCTTGCTGCTCTGATTTTGCAGCATCCCCTCTTCAATCCTCCTACTATCTTCTCGTGCAATACAAACTGTTTGCTGTTGCCACTGATCTTGCTGTACTTCCTGAAACTCTGCTCTTATATTTCCAGTATATCCCTACATACAACTTTCTCTTTTCCAGCTTTGCTAAGCTCAGGCATCCAAAGCTCTTCTGGCCTGACTGCTCCTTTCTCTTTATGCCAAGAACCTCCTCCTAGAATGTCTGTGTGAAGTAGCACCTCCAACTTCCTTCAGTTTCCTCCTTAAAATCATGAGGCATTAAGCCTTTTGTGGATCCCACACGCACTGGTGGTCCATGGTCTAAATAGAGGAGGGAGGGCACCTCAACACATCTCTTTGGGATGAGGCATGGCTCTTTCTGCTCAGAATAGTCTGCTGGAACCCATAGCTCACTGTAACTAGGAAATAAATGCATAATTTCGCAGAGCCTACCTCCTCCTCCATTGCCCTCTCTTTCCTTTGTTTTCCCCTCCCCCTTGTGTTGAATTATGGACTACCAACTCATAGGTACAAAGATCTTTCCTCTTATTCTTCCTGTGGCATCATGCATGCTGAGCTGCTATAACTACCAACATCACAACCACAACTGTGATTTTATTCAGTTTATTCAAACTAGCAAACATTTCACCAAAGCAGCTCATCTCAATAACACAGAAGCAAATATATCTATTTCTCTCCAGAAGAATATTCACATAACCTAAAGTGCTATGTAGCAGATTAAACATTAGCATATATATTATGGCATAAGCTTTCTTGGGCCACTGATGTTGTTGAAAACTTTTTTGTAACCCTCTCTATTTCAAGCATATAAACAAATAAGCAAGCAAATTTCTATCTTAGACCTATTCTATTACTGAATGCCTTCATTCACACATGCACATGAACACACATGCACTTAACAAACCTGGAAACACAGGGGTTTTTTGTAGAAGGTATGTGATATACATTCAGTAGACTTTGCATTGGACTTTGACAAAACAAGGACACTACCTCATTGATAACGAGTAAGTGTAAATTATGTTTTCTTTTACCACAGCTATCTACAGAAAGAACAAGGCTTGATCAGAGGACATACAACCACTACCTCTAGATCCCCAAGCCATTCCTACTCCTAACTGTAGTGACTTTTAGGCTGGAGACAGAGGCTGAGATCCTGCATTGGGGTGGTATAACTCTCCACATGTGGAGGTACACGTTGATTTTGCTGTGCAATTCTTTTGAGGATTGGCAACACTGCACAACAAAATGCACAGCCAAATGTACAACCAAGCTGTTTTCATGAATGCAGCTAAATCTGAACTGAATGCAGATGTTCTGCATTGGATGAACTGAATTCAGATGTTCTGCATTGGATAAAAATGCCCAGCCAATTCCATAGGTGGCATTAAGAGGGAGCCATGGTTTGCTAAATAATGAAGGCACAAGGAAATGATGTGGTAGAACTTGAGGAGCCTTGTGCAACATGGACTCTTCAAGTGTCTATGGCAAGGAACTGGCTGCAGGGAGGAGGCTATATGCAAAGGGCAGAATAGATAAAGCTCAGTTTGTTGGTCCCAAGTATGTGGATGCAGTGTTTGGTCAGCTTTGTGCAGCCTGTTGTGCTTTGGATCCTTCTTTCACGGCTCTTTAAAATCGTGGGGAAGGAGAGCCAATGGGGCCAGGAAGGTAATTAATCTCTACCTGTAAGATTAGGTGGTCCTTGGCTGCCTTTAAAAAGTGATAATAACATACCACTCTTAAAGAAATTCTTCTTTAATCAGTCCAAGGGCAAATGTTCCCTCTCTGGGCATTTTCTTCAGGAGGTAGTCACCAGTCAGCTTCAGACATGCTTGGGTGAGACTAGTTCTCTGCATCCATTTCAGCTGCAGTTCAGCCCTAGTTTTGGCTAGACTGTTCCAGGAGAGAGATGGGGGAGTTTGACCCCATTGGTTCTCTTTGACTTCTCAAGGCTCTTGGTATCTGTAACCATTATATCTTTTTGAAGAGATTGACTGAGTGGGGGTGGGTGCAGCTCTGCAAGTGTTTTTGCTCCTGTTTATACAGCCAGTGCCAGGAGGTATGCTTGGGATATATTGTCCATCCTCTGGGACTACCCAGTTTGATTTCTACAGGGGTTGTGTGTATCCTCCATGTGACATGAAACCTACATGAAACATACATGTAACTGCTGAATGCTTTGTTATTAGTATGCTAATAACACACAGTTCTACTTCCTATCTTCATCTTCATCAGATAAAGTTGTGAATATGCTGAATTGGACCCTGATAATGATAACGGACTGGACCAGGGCCAATACGCTCAGTCCAGACAGGACTGAGGATGCTCCTTCTGATGGGAAGTTTGATCATATAACACCTGTTTAACTTGCTGCTGTGTTTCCGGGATCAGTTCAAAGTCCTGGTTTTAATCTATAAAGCAATGGTTCTCAACCTGTGGGTCCCCAGATGTTCGTGGACTTCAGCTCCCAGAAGCCCTGAGCATTGACCATAGTAGCTGGGGCTTCTGGGAGCTGAAGTCCACGAACATCTGGGGACCCACAGGTTGAGAACCACTGCTATAAAGCTTTCTGTGGCGTGGGACCATAATATCCAATGAACTGTCTTTCAAGTCATTGACCTTCCTGCCCCTATCATCATTACATGTCATCACTTAGCCTGTTAGCCAAAATCAAGTGTGTTACTCTACAATCATCTGAGATCATTGGAGAAAAGCTCAAAATGTAGTAACAAGGGAAAAGGTCCCCTGCTTATGAGACAATCTCATTTTTGTGGGATACAATTGTTCAACATTAAAATGTCACCTCTGGGTTAGTTAATTGTTTCTAATAATTTGTTCTTGAGGGGTGTTACATACTGATTGTTTTAAGGTTTTGTACATTTTAATTGTCAGTTTTGTTTTTTGTTTTTTTTTAGAAAAATGAGTTCAAGAACTTGAAGAAAAAAGAGGAGGAGGAGGAAGGATTTCAGAAGAAAGAAAAGTAGGTATATTTACTTTTTTACCAGAGGAAATGGGACACAAAGGATCTTGCTGCACCTGACTTGTCATGGCACAAGCTAGTGTTTGGACTATAGACCTCTGATCTTGACCTATGGCTTAATAACCTCAGAGGGCAACATGCTGTAGTCTCTTCAGCTCTCTTATGCCAGGCTGCTATTGGCTGAGGTGAAATAGTGAGAACCATGCTCATAGGCAATACTGGGTAGGCCAAATATCTGGCTAAGCCATAGCTGGAGCCCAAGAGCCACACAAAAAGATGTGGAATAGAGTTCATAAGCAGAATTCAGAATGGACTGTGAAGGTCCAAAACTTGTGAGGAATTATTTGAAAGAACTGGTATGTTTAGTCCGCAAAAGAGAAGATTAAGGCCTGATTACTTGATAGAGAGGACCAGTGTGGTGCAGTGGTTTAAGCAATGGGCTATGATTCTGGAGAGCAGGGTTCAAATCTCTGCTCAGACATGGAAACGCACTAGGTGACCTTGGGTAAGTCACATTCTTTCATTCTCAGAGAAAAGCAAAGATCAACTCCCCTCTGAACAAATCTTGCCAAGAAAGCCCCATGGTAGGTTGACCTTAGGGTTGCCATAAGTTGAAAATGATTTGAAGGCACAAAACAACAAACATGACAGAGGTCTTACAATATTCAAAGATCTGTCCTTCTTTGTCAGAATACAGAACTATATTCAATGGTTTGAAATCACAGCAGTAGATTTCAGCTAAACATGGGGAGAAGGTCTGGCCCAAGTCATTTTACTGTCTGAGGTGAGCAACAAGATGGCACACAACATAAATACCATCTGAAGGCCATAGATCCCTCAATCCAATTTCAAATGGGAAAACTTCTCATCTGTCTAAAAGAGTTGTGTCAACACATTTCTTCATAAATTGGGAAAACCATGCCTTATGGAGCATTCATATACAAGGCTTCTCAGATCTAAGTTCTACTGAGTTCATTGGATTTTATTCCTAGACAAGGAGGTATATGATTGCAACCCCAGTCACTGAGTCAGTTTTCCAACTGTTCTCAGTACCACTTCTGAAATCAACATAGTGCTTTTTTTCCTTCAGCAGCTTAACAGAAAGCAGAGGCACTTTCTGGGGTAACTGAGCCTGATAGAAGCCAGCAAGGCCACTGGATGAGATATTGAATTGTTTCATTCCCTCTTGTAGAAACTGCTTTGGGATTTAAGAAGTCAATAACTTTATGAGATTTCTTGCAGTTTTGGGAGGATAGAGGGATCAGCACACATTTGTAAGAAAAAAGCCCAAAATAGAATCTTTTTTGTTTGTGAAGGCAAAATTATAGGGAAACAGCTACATCAAGGTGAGAACATTCACAAATAATAATAATAATAATAATAATAAAAAACCCAGAACTAGAGGTTATGACATATAATATTTCTACATGCTGGAAATATTATGAAGGTGATCAACAGCACAGGCTACTGATCTATACAGCAACTATACAGTAACTGAATAGTTGCTGTGTTCTGAAGAAAAATGTCTTTCCCTTCCCTGTCCAAAAATGAAGACTTAAGATCATTCCTCGCTGTCAGTTATTATTGCTATTGTTTTCACCCTTTCCCACAAGTTTACACAGGACAGCATAACAGCAAGGTACAAACACTTCCTTGCTTGACATTTCATACCCTTGAAAGTGCACTGTACTGTTGTAAGTAAATCATCAATTGTGCTGGACTTCTAGTCACCCAAGTCAAGAGAGGGCAAGACATGGACTGCAACTCACTTATGTGTTACTATTTCAGTTTCTGGGGACTCAACGGACTGGTAACTGTTAAGAAAGATTGACCTGTCTGTAATTTTAAACACACACACATACACATGTATATATATATAGAGAGAGAGAGAGGGAGAGAGAGACAGAGACAGAGATATTCTCATTTTTAAAAGAAATGAGAAGGTAGATGGAATAAGATCACCACTGCTTGTTTTAAATAGTGACAAATAGTTTTTCTTCTAAATATTAGCCTTGGGCATTTAGGGGAGTTTGTTTTTTGAACTACAACTCCCAGTATCTCCCAGAGATCATAATGGTTCAAAGGTAACTTTCATGACCTATCAGCAGACATCAATATCTTTGTGAATATACCCCATACCTGGAGTCCATATACTGATACTGCAGCCATAAACATTTGCTTATTTTTCATGAGAGGCCTGAAGCCAAGTTAGACTGCTTTTCCATTTAGCTTAGTATTGCCTACTCTGCCAGGCAGTATTTTTCCCAAAGGTTGGACATGCTAGCTGGCAGATTCTGGAAGCAAAGTACAAAGAAAGTAATTTTTCTCAGCTCTGAGCTTTTCAGGGTATCCCAAACAGATTTTTTTAAAAACGCTGTTCACTACCTACTCCTTTTAAAAAATATCTGGAGATTTTTCTAAAAGTGATTGGCCATTTGAAAAAGATAGGATCTGACAATGAGCTGTGGGCCTGTCAGCCCATGATCAGCAACAGAAAGAATATGGAACCTGTTAACCAAGAACCCTTCATTATGTCAGCCAAGTTGTTTATCCTTTGTAGTGCTGGCATGGTGCAATATCAACTGCTGAGAAGAACATACTTTCTACAAATCAAGATGATGCTAGGCAGAACAGTTGGTGCTGGATATTATTTAATATCTTTTGATAAAGTTTTTCCATACTGAGGGTGTAGGAGTTTCTTAGATTCAAAGTATATTGAATTTGGAAAACTGATGTGGTGTTCTATTCAGAAAAAACTTCCTGACAGTCAGGGCTGTCCGGCAGTGGAATATGCTGCCTCAGAGTGTAGTAGAGTCTCCTTCTTTGGAGGTTTTTAAGCAGAGGCTAGATGGCCATCTGTTGGGAGTGCTTTGAGGGTGTTCCTGCATGGCAGGGGGTTGGACTGGATGGCCCGTGTGGTCTCTTCCAACGCTACATTTCTATCATTCTACGATTTTGGCAAAACCCAAAAGACTCTTCTTCTTCAGGTACCTCAATAAATACCATCCCCTCCATTCTCCAGTGAAGGCCTTCATTCAGGTGAACCCAATGAGTGTATTGAGACTTGTGCCAACAAGGAAGTTATAACTCTGTCAGCTTAGAGAAGCAGAAGATACATAGAACAGAGCTTGAAAACATCATCTATGACCAGCTCCAGTGGGAATAAATAAATAAATGTTTATGGCTGCAACCTCAGAATGTGGCTTCTGGAGTATTATGTTCTGGTAGTGCTTGGAGCATCAGTAGGGGCAAGTGGTGGTTCCAGGTCAGTGGGATGGTAAATCCACATTAAAGTTGCTATCTAGGGTGCTGAACATATTTTGGGGCAAAGATTCAGCACTTTGGATAGCTCCTTCAAAGTTCAGATTGAACTCAAGAGCAGGCCCATTATCACACTGCACAGAAGACACCAGCTGTTACTGCATGTGAAATCTATGAAGAAACACCTTGATGAAGTTAAATTTTTCATAAACTCTTAAGTTCTGATTATCCCAGAAACTTGATCATTTTGTCAAATTAGAATACCCCATCAGTTTTCCAGATGTTCAGCAAAGGCCTGTCCCAATACATGTGGCTGCTTGAGGGTGGAGGAAAAACGAAGAATACGCTCATCTCCACTTGTATCTGGAGAAGCTGACCAGAATGGACACTAGATCTTACTGGCACACTGGTGGTGGAACTGTGTCTTCCACTACAACTGAAGAGAACAACCTAGTTTAGGGGAGGCAGGGCAGGCTGCATGACGCACACAACTCTGCCCTCCAGCATCTCTCTGTCACTCTCTGGTTCCCAGAATCTACTGCTTGAGGTAACTGCCTCGCTCTGCTGAACAGGAGGGCTGGCCCTAGAAATGATGTTCCATGTCCTATGAGAGTGATATATTCAATACATAAGCTCCCATCATGCACTTAAAAGGGAAATGAGGCTGTGCTACATGTCTTGCCTCTGAAGCCATGAAGATCACTAGAAGAGCTTGGAAAAGTTACTTTTTTTGGACCACAGTTCTTTCCATACTGTCTGGGCTTTTTGAGAGTTGTAGTCCAAAAAAGTAACTTCCCCAAGCCCCTCCTTTGAATGTCCACATTTCAGTCATAGATGTTAGATGTCTGAGAAGAGGATACCTATATGTGTACACATCTGTGGGATGCTTGAACTCTGTGCAAACAGTTTTTCAGACCCCTTAGAAGCCTACAGACATGCGTTTCTCTTTCTCTGACATTGGGAGGAAGAGCCTCACAGTCCCTTTGACCACATAAAAGCACTTTATGAGATTAACATGTTGATGTGGCCCTGGTGTATAAGGATTATTGGAGTGTTTCTTTATGTTCTTAGGGGAAAAAAACACTTCCACTAAATATGGATAGCTAAAAGTATTGAGAGCTTGGCAACCACAACTTTTCAGTACTGTTCCACCTTCTAAATTGCTATTAGCTGATCTGTGACAAAATCCAAACAGGTACACTTATATTTTGCTACAAGATTAGGCACGTTCAGTAAAATATGTACTTGTAAACTCAACAAATATTAAAGGAACATCATGCAATGCATTGTTAATAGCCATGCAACCAAAAAAGATTGGACTACTTTTTTCCAATGGCTGATAATGGCCATTTCCACATTAGACTGTTATAGTGCTATTGTTCAACTTTCAACATCCTATGGAATCCTCAAAGGCTCCCTTCCTAAACTGCAAACCCCAGGATTCCAAAGGATGTTGAAAGTTAAATAATAGCACTGTAACAGTCTAGTGCGGAAATGGCTAATAAGACAGTTTTGCTTCTGGA
The DNA here is from genome assembly GCA_948472985.1 of Iguana delicatissima. NCBI lineage: Eukaryota > Metazoa > Chordata > Lepidosauria > Squamata > Iguanidae > Iguana > Iguana delicatissima. The sequence continues at coordinate 127,930 of CAOKZL010002289.1, read as the reverse complement.
GGAAGAGAATGAAGAAGAGCTGACTGTATACCAGAATATCACATGGAAAAAAGGCCTAAACCCAGTGTTTGTTTGTTTAAATCAATCAATCAATCAATCAATCAATCAATCAATCAATCTTGCCTTTATTGTGGGATTTTAGGGCAACCTACAGATAAAACAATAAATAATTTGAGACAAAAACAATAGTTTAAACATGAAATTCTGCTAGTCCCAATCAGAGTAGATGCACTGAATCCATAGAATTCAGATAACTGTTGACCTAACTGGGGTTTAAGCAACTGGATTTAAGCGACAGTGCAAAATATCTCCCACAAGTAGAATGTATGGTATTTTGGGTGAACTGGTTTTGTGCATGTCTCTTAGCAATGTTGCCACAAAACAAAAGTGCTACTTTGCCCCTCAAACACACGCAGGCATCACTATGTTAAAATATATTATTCTCAATCCATAGGCATTTATTCCCCATCTGCTTTGCAAAGAATGCAGGATGGAATGCACATATATTGCAAAAGACAATTCACAGTTGTTTTTTATGCCCTCAAGTCATTTCTGACTAATGGCAATCCTAAGGCAAATCTATCATGGGGTTTTGGGGGACTGAGAGGGTGTGATGTGCTCAAGATCATCCGTTAAGTTTCCATGGCCAAGCGGGAAATCCAAAATAAAATGATATTTTCCATATGTCAAATCAGAGAAACAAGGATTTTAAAATGCATCTTATGCACAGTTTTGTATAAAGCTTCCATAAATTATTTTAATACATGAGAGATTCCTTTCACTCAACATTCCTGTTCATGGCCCCCAATTTGCTAAAACAGTGAAAGTTTAAGTTTAAAAAACCCCAAACCTCTGAATTTGCAAAGTGGAAATCAATGTTGTCCTCACATGTTTAGTCGTTTGGGGATCAACCAAGCTTCATCCAACTGCTGGGAATCTTACAGAGGACCAGTGTCAGTGAAATTACCAACTATATAAATCCTCAGAGAAAGTGTCATTTCCAGAGAGTGCAATGAAAATTATTTTGACAATATCTTTCTGGATTGGCTCCAGACTAATAGCCTTTCATGTTACACGATTATAGCACTATTTGTTCTTATATGCCATCAAGTCAACTTCAGTTTACGGTAATTCTATGGATTAGAGACCTCCAAGATCTCTGGTGATCAACTGTACTGCTCATGTTTTGCAAACTCAGGGACATGGCTTCCTTGATTGAGTCAATTCACCTGTAGTGTGGTCTCCCTCTTTTCTTTCTGACTTCCACTATATCAACCTTTTCCAGTGGGTCACATCGTCTCATGATATGTTCAAAGTACAACTGCCTCAGATCATTCATCTTTGTTTCTAGTGAGAATTCAGGCTTGATTTGCTCTAATATTAGTCCACACAAAAAGGTACATTAATTGACATGGCAACATCTTATAGAATCCTGAGGTTTGCAATTTAGGGAACAGTATTTAGAATTCTCAGCCACTGAGCAATAGTGCTTCACCAAACTATGAACCTCAGGATTCCATAAGACATAATCATGGCAGTTAAAGTGGATTCATGGTGCTACCCTTGTGGAGTCTGAAAGGGCCTGCAGTCAACTGAGCTTAGATTTTCATTCAAAGTCAATGGGGCAAGTTAGCCACAGTTTAACTTAAGTTTCCCTGATTCCAACAACAGCAGCAGAATTCAATGAAGTCAGAACCAAACCAAAATCTTTAATATGTGAAAAGCATGGATCGTCAATTACCGTAATACCTCTCATATATACTAATAGTGACTTTAGTTCTTCAACAGCCAGTCCTTATGTAGCCAGAATGACACCATCCGTGAACAAGAGGGAAGCATCTGCAGGCCGGAGGAATACCAGGAGTATGGCTATGGGCAGTGGAGGTGGGGGGAATAAAGGCACTGTCCTTCCAAATAAAAATTGTGTCCTCCATCCCCATGAACTTTTCCTTCAGTCCTCAAATTTGTAGCTTGGCAGAGAGTGAGGCATTGAAAAGATTCCTACTAAGGACTTTTATATTTGCTTTGTTCGCATTCCCCTGGTACCTTTGCTTGCCCCTTCTGTTTGGATGCTTAGATTGTATTTCTAAATTTCCAGCTGAAGTTTTACATTTCTGCAATGCTAGAAATTGGAGGACTGAAGGAAAATGTCACAAGAGACAGCAGAATTCTTATTTGGGAAGGTAGATTTTTTTAAAAAATATTTATTTCCCACTCCCACCCCTAAGGAAGAGCCTTCATAGGAGCCCTCAGCCTTCCACCCTTTCATAGGTCGGTAAAATGAGTACCCAGCTTGTTGAGGGCAATTAGCTAAAAGTACATTGTAAACCACTTAGATAACACTTAGTTGATAGGCGGTATAGAAATAAATGCTATTGCTATTATTCATATACAGCCATATGAAGACTTAGCATGCTCTGTAGCAATGGAATGCTAATTGTTTTGGCTGGGGGAGAATGAAAAATCTGGGGCAGATAGGGGAATGGAGCAGTTTGTGCTGCAACAATATTGTTGTGGTTCCTACTTTCTGGCATTTAAAAATACCCTTGGAAAAGTAGCTGTGACTCAGGATAAAATGTATTGATGTGTGTGTTCTGAAAGAAACCATCCAGTTAGCCTATCAGTGGCTCAGAACAACACTAGCACCACCACCACCAAATCTGTAAGTGACTGAGGCCACTGAATGCATTACCTGTGCTAGAAAATATATCTGGAACAGAAAGATTCCTTTAGCTGCTTTCAGATTTGTTGCCATTTGTTTAAGCTTGAGCTACTCTGCATACTTTATGAAAGAAGGCAGAGGACAGCTTGATTAATCTTGCTGTTGTTCTCTGGTGCCTTCAAGACTTTGCTGACTTATGGCAACCCTAAGACAATATCCTATCACAGGATTTTCTGGGGCTGAGAGTGTGTGATGTATCCAAGGTCACCAAGTACGTTTCCATCACTGGGCAGCGAATTGAACCCCAGTCTCCAGAGCTGTAGTCTAACGCTTAAACCACTACACCATGCTGGATTGATTAATCTATTGCCCATTAATTAGTTTTGGTATAGTTGGGACAAACTACATGAGACATCAAATGCACGAATGCAGGTTTTTTTTTTAAAAAAATCAAATAGCATCCATAGCATCTGCAGGAGATTGGACCATGTAGGGCTATCTCATGTAGGAAAGGATTTAATCTTTTGTCCCTACTGAAAATAGATTTTTGTGAAGCTATTAACTGAAAGAAGGGAACTTCCAAATGACACAAACAGAAGCTTTTCTCCTTTGGTAAATAGCAGGTTCAGAGGACAGGTTTGCGGCAGAAGAACAGCATGCAAAAAATGATGACATGCCTTGCCTTTGATAACACAGTTGTGATCCTGGCTGAACGTCCCCATGGTTGCTATTGAATCTTTTTTTTTTTTTTACTGCTTTCCATTTCTTCTCCCTTTTTTCCATCTTTCTAATGCCGCAGTCCTAGGAGAAGATCCTACTGATCATAGTAGCACCTCATAGGAATGAACACAGTACATCGTTCACCTATGGAACTCACTTCTGGAGGATACAGAAGGCTTTCCAAGGAGATTAGATAAAGGCTTTCAGAAGGAATTAGGGCTTTGATCTGGTCAAGCAGGGTAATTTCTTAGGATTGTGCTGTAAGTGTGATTTTAGTGGCTTTTCAGGAAGAAATCCTCCAAAGCAGAGAAAGGCAACCTGATGTCCTTCAGATGCTGTATGCTACACTTCCATAATCACTGTCTGGGATTTATGAGATTTATAATCCAAAAAGATCTGGAGGGCATAAAGTTGCCTCTTCTTGCTCTGGAAATCACATTACTGTTTTAAGAATATAAGAATTCAAGAATAACCCTGTTTGTTTGACTGGAGATTGCTGTTTCTAGTACCTGAAAGCCAGTGATCTGAAAAGTGGATGAGGGAAGACTGAGTTCAAATCCTCGCTGGGCCATGTATGCTGGGTGTCTTGGAAAGTCAATGGCAGCCTAACAACCTTGGCTATTTCTGCACTAGACTGTTAGAGTGCTATTAATTCCACTTTCCACATCCTATGGAATCCTGGGGTTTGCAGTTTAGGAAGAAGCCTTTGAGGCCCCTCCCTAAACTGCAAACCCCAGGATTCCATAGGCTGTGGAAAGTGGAATTAATAGTACTATAACTATCTAGTGCAGAAATGGCCCTTATTTGCAAAATGGGCGGGACTCACACCACAAGGTAGGGAAATAATTTAATAATGGTGTTAATGTGATAATGACTTCAATCACTTCTGTGATATTTTAAATATGACTTCTGAGGTCACTTGATGGTCTTGTAAGACTCACGCTGTCCTGTTAACAGCTTCATAAAATAGTTAATAGAAGTGTTAAATGTATTTTAAGGATACCCTGCAATCCTGTACAGCAGCTTTACCCGATCTGGTACCTACCAGGTATATTGGACTGTACCTCCTATCATCCTGAGTCAACCCAACCAGCTGTCTGGGATGATGAGAGCTATAGCCCAACATAGCTAGAGGACAGCCACTTCAGGAATGCTGCTGTACATACTTACCTGGGAGTTAGCTCCATTAAATTCAATAGACTTTACTTCAGAGTAAACATGTATATGTTTTCACTTTTAGCATCACTCTACAGCATGGTGTAGTGGATGAGCATTGGACTGTGATCCCAGGGTGTGGTTCCCTGCTTAGCCATGGAAACCTACTGGGTGACCTTTGGTGTTGTCGCATATTCTCAGCCTTAATAGATTCACCCTGGGTCATCATAAGTCGGAAATAACTTGAAGGCACACCACCACCACCACCACCACCACCACCACAACAACAGAGAATAAGGAGGTACTGCTTAGGCCATTTGCTTAAAAAGCAGCATTTTTATAACCAGAGAGAGAATCTAATCAAAGTAAATATATTTTGTATCCTATTGATTTCCGTGAGAGTGTTAAACATCTGCTTTAACATTTTATGCTGAAATCAATGAAACCTAAGAGTGCTTATAACTGACTGGACTAAGGCCATTTCTGCTCTAGCTTGCTATAGTGCTATTATTCCATGTTCGACATCCTATGGAATCTTGGGGTTTGCAGTTTTGGGAGGGCCTCAAAGGAATAATAGCACTAAAACAGACTGATATGGAAATAGCCGAAGTCCCACTAGTTTGGAATTTGGCTAAATATTGGCCTAACTCTTTTATAGAAACCAATAGGGTTTTAAATGCCACATCTTAACAAAAGACATAAGCCTATAAAATTAAAGCCAGTTATGATACTTTAAGATACTCCCTCCAAAAATTGGGATTAAAGACATTTTGCATTTAGTTTTGGCAGAACCCACCACGGTTTCTGAAACAAACATTGCTATCTTTTTCAACAGGCAAGGTGCATTTTGGTCCTGTTAATTTTGTTGGATATGCACCTTTCAAATTGCATATTGCCTTATATCAGTGAATATCTACCTAAAAATAGTTGGTAAATATAACTGCCAGCTGGGGAGATCCAGAAAGACCACCACTCAATTTGCTTTCTGTTTGTGGGTTCTCCTAGCAGGACAGAAACAAATAAATCTGAAACTCAGGTGAGATTGTGCTATATTCTAGTAAGAATTTAATTTTACAACATGTTGAGGTGAGATAAGTCCTAAAAGCCCTTGATGTGACACTGTACAGCAACGCCTGACTCTAAAAGAAAACAGTTTGTCAGTCACTCTGAGGGGCCATAGCCCAGTAGAACAAAATATGCTTTGGATACCAAAGGTCCATAATATCTCCCTTTCTAAAAGGTTTCCAGTAGTACATTAGCAGAATGAGGAACATCTTTTGCCTACAATGGATGCTAGCGGCCAGAGTATACAACAGGGAACTAGACGGACTAACTGACTCAGTAGGTTTCATATTAGATGGGCTGATTTTTATCTGCACTGCCTTCTTCAAAATTTAAGTATCTGCCAAAAGATTTCTTGCCATGAATTCTTTGGCTTAAGCTCCATAGTGCAGACCCCTGACTGGGATCACTTGAAGTTTATGATGTATTCACAAGAACTGGTAAGAGAGAAAGTGTGTCGAATGGGTGCAAGTGGAGCCTACCACATGAGGGCATAAATAGTGGTACGATTGCTTAAGGCTGGGAGTAGGCAGCTATGGCCCTACAGATGTTTTTTGACTTATAACTCATATCAGTCCTAGACAGCATAGCTAGTGGTGAGGAATCAAGGGCGCTGTAGTCCAAAAATGAGAGCCAGCATGTTGTAGTGGTTTGTATGGTAGACTAGGATTCTGGGAGGCCAGGACTGGTGTTGTTTACATAATTTCAAATCCTTTCTCAGTCATGAAAATCCATTGAGTGACCTTTGGAAATCACATTCTCTCAGCCTCAGAAGAAGTCAATGGCACCCCCCTCAGAACAAATCCTGCCTAGAAAACCCTGTGATAGGTTTGCCTTAGGGTCACTATAAGTCCAAATTGACTTGAAGGCACCCAACAAACAAGCAAGTCTAAAAACCCTGGAGGGCTGCAGATGTCCATCCATGATTTAAGTGATGCTCTCAGCCTATAGTTCAACACACATGTATCACAAAGTAGCTGAGAATTGAGTTCAACTATTACTTAAAGTCATGAATTGGGGAGAAGATGAGGGAACAAGCTGAATTTAGAGAAGGCATGATGTAGTGCTTGAGTTATGAATTAGGACCCTGGTCTTCCAGAGTCGTAGTTCAAACCCATGCTCAGCTGTAGAAACCCACTGAGTGTTTCCAGGCAAGTCCTTAAACAGGAAGGCAATGGCAAACCTCATCTGAATAAATCTTGCCAAGAAAACTGCAATAGGATCACCATAAATCTGAGCTGACCTAAAGACAACCAACAACAGATCTATTTGACTGGACAGCCACACACAATAACATAGCACATAAGTGGTTTCACTAGTAAATTGGCATGTTAAATACACACTTGATGCACTTTGAAGAACATGAGACCCATGCAATCCATCATATATTTAATTAATTTGTCCTGCATCTCTGTGGCAGACATTCCTCAGTATAAAAGCTTCAAGTGATTGTCAACAGAAGCATAGTGCCATATCATTCCAGGTAAAACAAAATACTTCAGTCCTATAACTGATTCCCTGGAATATGACGTGTAAAAGCCTACTTTGCAGACTGTAGCTTAAATTCACAAAATGAGACAGGATTTTTGAGCTGGCTTGCAAGCATACCACTTCTGCCTTGCAAAACAGCAGTGGAAAAAACTTTAGAGTGGGCAGGTGAAAGCTCTGGGACTTAGCAAGTTAAAGAAGTAGGATCCCGCTTTGCCATGTCTTCGCAGAGGGAGAATCTGCAGGGAAAGAAAGCCCTCAGCAACTCTCTCTCTAAATCAGAAAATGCCCAGTCTCCGGAAAGCAAGGTCTTTCAAGGTGCTGTTCTTGTTTTTTTCTGCCTCCTCCCCTCTTACTGTTGTCACAACATTTATCCAGCCCAGCAAAAACGTGTTTATTTCCCTCCTAAGTAGGGAACATACATTTATCTTAATGGCATCAGGTACCCAGTGTCATTTTGACATGAGCGTAGACCCAACAGAGTATTAAACAGCCGCTTAAATGCGAGAGGAATCTCCCAGAGACTCTCTGCTGCAGTCTTCGAGCTCCATCCTCCCTCCGGTTCTACCGCAGACCAGCTCCCCACATGAAGCCACACCAGGCAGGGAGCCTCCCTCGGTGTGTCTGCACCACGGGCGCCCGCGAGATAAACAGGCAGCAGCGTCTGAGGCGAACGAGCCCAGGGACACAAAACACACACTCAGCTCCCCTTAGCTGCAATGCTTCGGGGGAGCAGGGTTGGGGAGGGTTCACCCCCTCTTTCAGCCTTACCGGTTCAAGTTGCACGAGATACTTGCTTATTCTTTTCCCTTTTCCTTCTCTTTTACTTGGGAAGACAAAGCAGATGGCTTGGAATGCCCCAGCCTGCCATCTGTAGCCTTGGCCCTTGTAATCCGGGAGGCGGTAGCTGTGGCTGCTGACTCCTTGGGTGTCAGGAAATCCAAGCAGCAGAAGGGAGGGGGGACGTAAAGGTCTGCTTTGGAGAAGTCTCTTCCTCTCTCACCCCCGTCCCTCAAGGCTGCTGTGCTGTCGTAGATAGAGCTTGTCTTTGCTGGCAGCGGCTGCTGCGGTCTCCGCTGGTCGGAACGCTCCCCTGCTCAGCCTGACAGCTCCAGCTACCACTTTTAAGGTGGCTCTCTCCAGCCCCAGCTGCAGAATTTTCTTCCTGCCCCCAAATTGGGCTTACATTCTCCGGCTCTACCTGGATACCTCAGGCAACGTGTTGGCTCTGCCTTCTCAGCATGGATGAAAAAGAGAGCGGCTGTGAGCTTAAGAAACAGCCTTCCCTTGGGCGATTCTCTCTCGTATTTGGGTTATATCACTGCGTGTACCGAAATGTTTTCCTTGTGAAGGCTGAGCAGGCGAGCGAGTCCGTCTAGCCTCAGCAAGAGTTCGGCAAGACATCCACGAATCCCTGTGGTGGGGCTGCTGTGCTCTCCACCTCCTAGCAGTTCACTGCCTTACATTTTTAATACAAATGGGATTATATTTCCACTTCCAGTTAATTCATTTCCTTTTTGTCAGAAACTTGCTTTCTGGACCTGTAAACACTAAGTGGTAAAAGCCTCTGGCTGATGACTTCAACACCAGGTTGTCAGTATGGACTCAGGTTGGTCCAAACATAGCCCCCTGACCAAAAGTGCTTGCAGAAATATTTTCAAAAATCTGGCCTCCTGTAAGATCCAAATTTGGGGGACATTGCTGACTGGAGTCCTTGCTTTAAAATCGTGTATTTGTACGTAACCCAGTTTCAAACTGAATTAACTCTCCTGATTTTTTCCCCCAAGGAACTTTGGAAACTATGCCTGTAAAAAATGTACTTATCTCAAAGAATTCCAGCACCCGTATATAAATGACACTTTCAAGAACTCTTTCAGGAAAATGATGCCTATTACACTAAGTCAAAACTGGTTCAAAGGCAAGTTTATATTTTCAAGGACTCTTTCAGGAAAATGATGCCTATTACACTGGGTCAAAACTGGGTCAAAAACAAATTTCTATTTGTAGTGCATATTTGTTTGTCTGAACTGTTTTGCTTTGCACTTCTGATTACAACATGTATACCAAATCCAGATACAACTGATGCATGTACCAGCAAGACAGCTGTGTAAGTTCCCCCTTGGCGTAATGCTTGGCAGTTTGGAAATAAGACATTTGTACATCCCCTGTTCCTTCCTTGCAAAGTCTAAAGTGATCCACCAGCCAAGATATGAACATCATGTCAGCCTAAATCGGTCACCATGCCTGACAAGGAATGTATAAGACTACACAATCCCATGCCTGGTTTTCTGCCATTTAAGGTTGAGGGAGGAACTTTCAGTTGAGTGCTACAGTGTGGCAGCAGATGGAACTAATATCTTCCACATGTATAATAAGCCTTGATGAAGAACTCATCAGGTCACTTTTGGCAGGACTGGCCCTACCTACCATTAGGCAAAGTCAGGCAGTAGCTTCAACGCTGGAGAAACAACAGGGAAGTGATAGAGGATTAAGCTGTAGGTGTTGGGTCACCTCTCCTAATTCACCTTGCTGTTCTCAGGTGTGGTGGAAGACGCTGACCTGTCACCACTGTGGTGAAGCCAAGACTCATGGATCAAAGCCCCAGGACTATTTGAATAGTGTTCCCCCTTGGATTTCCCTGTTCACTTTTAAGTTTATCTGCAATCCTCACACTATGGGGAAATGGATTTTGCCAGCAACAATGTATTTTTATAACCTATCCATGTTCTAATCCCAAAGATTTAGATATGGCTTAAGTCTTCAGTTGGCAAGATCCATTACAAAAGAATTATTCCCTGTAGATATGAAAACCGCTAGAATTTGTTTTTGATCAACATAGCTGCCTGCACTTTTGGGCTGTTCACAGGGATATTTCTAAAAAGGCTCCCCTGGTGAATGTCTACAAACATTTATAACTACTACCTATCTCCAGTGTTGTCATAAAGCTCTGTTATTAATTTGGTCAACTGATATATGTCAAGTGTGTGTGTATGTTTATTTTATCCTTTATTGTAGGAAACAAGATGCTTAGCCCTAACCCTAAATCTTGAGACAGAGAGATTCTGGCCAGATGGAGACATCTATCCTTTGTGAAATCCTGGCATTGCTTTTGTAAAATAATCTTTGAAAATTCCAAAACAGAAACTGGTACTTGCTGAATGGTCGCTTTGTGCATCCCCACAGTTTGTTAACCATGTCACACATCTCTCTAGCTCCCCTGCTAAGAGTCATTACCTATGTTACACAATAAAAGATGGAACACTTTGCTAATGCTAGGGCATACAGATGATCAAGATTTTTGACAGAAAGATGATTTTACCTTCCTGGGGAAAACAAACAACTGAATTTGACAAGCAGCAATTTAAGAGGTGGTAAGTTTTCTTCTTCCCCCCCACATGTTCATTTTGAAATGAAAAATAGATTCCCCCAGGCTTCACTTTACAGCAAAGCATGCATCCCTGGGGCTGCCTCTGCCCACTGCAACCCATCCTGGAAGCCTCCCAAAATGTGAATTGGCCTTCCAGACAGTTTGCAAGACACCCTTGCACTGTTAAACATTTTTTTAAAATCTTGTTTTCCAAACATCTGCTTTTTTGGGGGAGGCAGCTTGTATAACCCATGGAAGACAGAAAATTGCCCCCTAGATTTGCTGCAATTATCCATGCCCACTTCTAGGCATGGGAACCAATAGGAGATTTTTCCTTAAAAGCAAAACTCAATTTTGGTGGAGAGAAATTCCTCAGGACAATAGTGGGGGTGTGAGGAGGGGTAGCTCTCCACCTTCATCCCCTCTCCTATGATTATTATTCTCCTTATGCTCCTATTTATATCTTTTGTAAAAGCCAAACAAACCTATATATGAAATGAAAGGTGCACTTAAGGTTACATGTAATTTGGTCCTTGGATGCCTGTCCTGTGCTGTCAGAGTCTGTGGTTTGAATCCCCAGGGGCCTCACAACGAAAGGCCAGCTTACAGTAGCAGACAAACAGAGTGTACCCCACATCATAAGAGGCAATTCAGCTAGCCTGGGATAATTCAGGGAGTGTTTGGACCAAATGGCAGGGTGAAGTGTGGGATGTGCGTTAGATGTACCATACTGGAGCACAGAAAAAGAAGATGTCAGAAAGCAAACCCACTAGAAGCAACACACATGATCAGTATCATCCCTGATAATACTATGAATCATGCCTGCAATACAGACACTGCCTGAATTGAGCAGAGAATACCTCCATGTGCTAAAAATCCTTGATGTTTCTGATCTCGTATTACAGTAAGCCAACCTCTCTCAAGTCCTGCCACCCACCAGACAGTCTGGAATGCTACTCCCATTATCCTAAATCAGTTCCCACATAGGCTGGGGCACAGGGCTACTGGTAGCACAGATATTTTAAAGGTAAGAAGTTGGGGAAACTGTGGTAGGCTACACTAGATATCAGGCAGTTGGTAATAGGAGTGTTCATATTTGGCCTTTTCTCTAAGGTGGTATGCAATATATGTATAACGTGCACAGAAGGGAGGTAAGTTCTCCTCCTTTATACATTGTTGAAAGAAGAAGAGGAAGAGGATGTGTATCATCAAAAAAAAAAAAAGGGCCACAGATCTGCATAAGATTTGCTTGTGTTAACATATATACGTATATATATATATAGAGAGAGAGAGAGAGAGCGAGCCCTGGTGGTGCAGTGGTTAAATTCCAGGTTGACTCAGCTTTCCATCCTTGCACAGGTCGGTAAAATGAGTACACAGCTTGTTGGGGGCAATTATCTAAAAACATTGTAAACCGCTTAGAGAGCACTTAGCTGAGGAGCGGTATAGAAATACACATGTTATTGCTACATGTATAGATTCAAAGGTAGAAATAATTACAGTTACTTATATTGAAATACAGTGCATCTCATCATAGTGAGAAGACTGTGGCCAGGTGATCTTTAACTTTGTACAGACTGCCATCAGATAGTGACAGCCCTTTAAACAGAGGATGGTTAGCTGCAAAGAAGGATACCTTGTCCTAAATGTAATTGTCAGTCTCTATTAAATCATTGTAACTTATATAAATATTAACTTACTAAGTTCCTACTGATTTAATGGGTCTACCTTAGTTGACACTAAAAACTGGACTTAGACCATAGCTATCCTACCCTTTTGTCAAAGTAAAAGATGCAATACCTTTTAAAATGATTCTGAAAATACAGGCCAGCAGAGTACGAAAATTGTGCCTTGTTGGTAGTGGTGATGTAGCCTCTATCCCTAGATAATTTGTTGTTGTTATGTGCCTTCAAGTCATTTCTGACTAATGGCAACCCTAAAGCGAAGCTATCACAGGGTTTTCTGGGGGCCCAAGGTCACCCAGTGTGTTTTTTTTTTTTGTGTGTGTGGCTCAGACCACTACTCCACACTGGCTCTCTCCCTAGATAATTACAGAAAAATATACAGTGTATGTATTCATCATAGGGGGAACTGATAAAATTCGTGGAAAAAGTTTCTGATTTTAGCAGATCCTTCTGGTGTACTAAGAAAAAACTGGGGTTGGGGATATGGGCAGGTACAGTATAATAGGATTGGTTTGCTCAGCAACAGAAGAACACATTGAATATTCTATGGAAAACTGGTTTTAAAAGAGGCATATCAGTGGTGAAAGCCTTTGAAAAAAATCTCTCCCTCTCCCCTGGACACCATTACTTTCTTTTTCTTACTTCTTTGTGGTTCAGGCAAGGATAGCAACTGTGCTACCTAGTGCTACTTGGTATCTAGTTTTCCATTTTTGTCATGGCATGACATCTGAATGAGGGTAGGAAACATTGCCATCACTCCAGTATGAATTTGGGCATCGTCATGAAGTAAAATCCGAATGGCCAAATGACTGAGAAAGGGGGCAGAACAAATGGTGCTTTGCAGTGGTTGGGAATGCAATTGTTTCCAGATGTTATTTGGATAAACACTTCTGCTTTTAGCACAGTTGCTAAAAAACACCCCCAAAACACTGAAAAGTCATGTATGTCTGTCTTCATAGCAGGCGAGCATGGTGTCCTTTTTAGCTGAGCCCTAGTGGACCCATATCCTATGGAACAACAGAAGGAAAACAAGAGCATCACTCTGTTTTTGTATTCTCAAAAACACACTACTTTGAGTGTAAATAAGTCCTAATAATATGTGAAATGTGTATGGGTCCAGGATATCTGAAGGACTGTATCTCCCTATATGGGACTGCCTGTTTAGCTTGTTTAACTGCTCTTTAAAAGAATTTATATAATTCGTGTCTTTAATCTGTTCTGTTCTGGGAAAAGGACAGGATATAAATGAATAAGACAACAACAACAATTTGGGAGAAACTGAAGGGTCTGTGTCATACTTCCCCTGATCAACACAATACAACACAAGTGGCTCCTGACAGCACACCTGGGACTGCATTTCAAACCTGAATCAGGTGGGCCTGAAGTATTAGTGACACAACACGTGTCTCTTGTGAAGGCTCTTCCATTCAAGGTTTTCTCTTTTGCTCTCATCATCCTGTCAAGTTCATTTTTGGACTGGGAGGAAACAACAGAGGAGGACTCTGATCATTTGCCTCCATGGCAAAGGTTGAATTTTCCTAAGGAACAAAACAAACCATAGCAAACAAAATATGCCAAAATAGATAAAAAAGCTTTCCTTCTTTCTTTCCATGACGTGCATGCTTTAGTGCTGAGAGGCAACACTATTTCAGGCATGCTGTATTATTTATATCTGATCATATTGCACTATATTAATTTTACAACTACATATATATATTTACAGATATATGTATACACACACATACACAGAGCTTGGGAAAGTTACCTTTTTGGATTACAGCTAGCAGAATCCACAGTCAGCATGGCCACTGGCTGGAGATTCTGGACATTATAGTCTAACTTCTGTAAGCTCTGTATGTGTGTGTGTGTGCAAATGTGCACACACATGAGTGTAAAACAGTTTGCTGACTTCCAAAATGCTAGAAGCTGCAATTATAGCTAAATCGTTGATGAGTAAACACTTCCTCCTTTGTTTAACATGCATGCACAAGCATTCAGCCATAGCTTGCCTTCCATGCATATCTAAGTGTTTATACATCAAGCATTTTCCATATTTTCTTATCACCATGCTCTTCATTTCCTGTGGTCTTCACTGTGAATCTAATAACTGTATAGGGGAGGAGAGGAGAGGAGAAGAGAAGGGAGGGAGGATGAACAATCTATGTGATATAAAGGCTCAGAAAAATTTCAGAAACATTGGAAGGAGATAGAAAAAAAAATATCTGGTAAGAAAAATAGCAAGTTTGGGGAAAATAGGGAGGTATTCCATCAGAAGTGACTGGTAACTTCCATGTCAGTCGTCTAGTGAATCTGCTCTGAGTTTTAGTCTGAAGTACAAAGCAATGATCCAGGATGCTGACTCCTACTGGCAGAATAGGTTTCACTCTTTGGAAAGGTTAGTTAAAATTCAGACTAAACCCCAGAGCAGATTAGCCATCCCAGTGACACAATGGCTATTAGCTCCCTCTGAGGCCATTTCCACACTACACTGTTATAGTGCTATTATTCCACTTTCAACGTCCTATGGAATCCTGGAGTTTGCAGTTTAGGGAGGAGCATTTGGAATTCTCAGCCAGAGAGCTCTTTGGCCTCAGTAAACTACAAACCCGAGAATTCCACAGGATGTTGAAAATGGAATAATAGCACTATAACAGTGTAGTGCAGAAATGGCCTGACTCTGGGGCTTTTCTTAAAGGGCAATTTAGGAAAAAGTAACTAATCATCTAGGCAAGAAACCAGCAAGAATCACCATCACCCAGTCAGCCTCTCAAGACTGTCAAGGAGACTCAAGAAAAACATCAAGGGACTGGGGTAGGGGTCTCCATCCTTCAGTATATGCTGCCTTGACCAGATACTGCACTCTCC
The DNA here is from genome assembly GCA_948472985.1 of Iguana delicatissima. Classification (NCBI taxonomy): domain Eukaryota; kingdom Metazoa; phylum Chordata; class Lepidosauria; order Squamata; family Iguanidae; genus Iguana; species Iguana delicatissima. The sequence continues at coordinate 112,926 of CAOKZL010002289.1, read as the reverse complement.
TTAATGGCAAAGCCAGGCCAACCCTGCTGCATCCTGTCTTGGCTTTGATGCTGTTGAAAGCACTGACCTTGCCAATAATATCACAGAGATGCAAACTAATAATTTGTTGCTGATGGTATTTCTTTGCTTTTGTTAGCTACAGAGGAGCCATCTTGGCTGGATTCAGAAATCATCCATTACTTCCTCCCCATGTGGTGTTCTAAAAGCCATATTGCAAGAGCTGTGGAGATTTCCAATTACTATTAACTGGTTAAGTTCTTTCCTGGGTTTAATTGATTGTTCCCATTTGCTTTTAAGAACTATTAAAGAATAAATGAGCCATTTGTTCGGTGGCTAGCCTTGCAGGAACAAAATATAGTCCCATCTCTGCTGAAATTTACAGCTATAGTAATAACACTTCATTACCTACAGCAGATCCTCTGTCTCTCTCTCTGACTGTGAGGTCATTATGACATGAAAGGCCTCTTTTGACCCCAGACATGCAGTGCAATCCCTCACATGTCTGTTAGAGTTCAGTGGGACTCGCTGTCAAGTAAGTGAGTACAGTGTAAGACTGAGACTCAGGGAAAAGCTATTTTCTGTGCAGACATGTAAACAGAGCTTGGAACGATTATCTTTTTGTAATCTCTCAGAATCCTTCATGTTGGCTGGAAGATTCTGAGAGCTGTAGTCCAAAACTTTCCCAAGCTCTAGAGTTCTCTTCCAAGAAATACCTCTGGCTTCAGGAGTCTGGAAGAGCCCTGTCCTAATTATCCTGTCAGCTGGAAAGGACAGGATCACAGCTCTCTAAGCCAGCCCTGTTTTGATTGCATACCCTCCAACATTTCACAGATGAAAGCCAGGATAGGTGTGACCAAGCAATATCAGACTGTGGTCAAGATGACAACAGCTATTAAAGGGGAATAGCAGACAAGCTAGGCGAGGCTTTAGCAGTTTGCCTGAGCCTACTGGGAAGAGCAAAATCTCTCCATCTCCTCTTCTTGTCTCCCTCCTTAAAGTGAGTGCAAACTACTTTTGCACTTTGAATTAAGTTTTCAGCAACTGAAGAAAACAAAAGGGGAAAGGGGGGGAGAAACTGGGACATTTTAAAAATTGCTGAAAAAGACTTAGTTTGGCTAACAATAGCTGGTCACGGCAGTTGTGTTTCAGCCCACTGGCAGGGGCTGAAACACAACTCAGAAACATGAGCTGCTAATCTGGTGATATAATCAACCAAAGTGAATAAAACCTGCTTTCACAAGATCCAGAGGAAATGGCAAGGGTACTCCATGACTAGGGTTACTTGTATCAGATTGCTGATGTGTTTAAAGTGCTTTTCCTGTACAATATATGATACTATAAGAACTATTTTATTTATTGCTCACGTTGATATCTTGCCTTTCTTGCAATGTACACATTCCTCCCCACTTTATCCTCCCAGGTGTGTGAAGCGGAGAGAGTGTGATGAAGCCAAGGCTGCCCAGTGAGTTTCATGGATCTGTGAGGCTTAGAAATGGATCTTCTGTTCCATTTGAAAGCTCTAACCACTGCACCATATTGACTCTCTTCTTATAACTTTTAAAAAGAAGTGCCTAGTATTTTTCAATTGCCTCGTCACCTTTTGCAAGTCTAGCCTAGAACACTGGAGCACTGCTGCTTCTTAGTGAACAATTCGGTAGAAACTGACCTTGATGCTTTTCCTTATGTCTCTTCACAAGTAAATAGAGTTAGGTAATTCATTATGAAATGGAAGCTAAACATTCAAGGCAAAAGCATGGAATACTCCTAAGGGAGCTATGTCCCCGTAGACTGCACCCTCTCCACATGGGTCCAGATCTGTGAGAGAATTCAGACAGAGAGTTTATTTTAGCCTTCTTTTACCACTTTGTATAAATCTTTATGAGTTCCTGGCTTTGGCACACTAAACATAAACATTTTGCAGATCTATTAATAGTATTACATTTGGATTCTACCTTTCTTTCCAGGAATCAAGGCTGGCACACATGGGCCAGAATTTGGTGGCTGGACTTCCTTCAAGACTGTGCGGTGGTTGTATGGAAAGGCAGGCAAAATCTGCTGGCTCCAGGTAATCTATTTTTCCTGTGCTTTACAGCCAGCCCTCCACATCTGCAGGTTTCACTTTTGTGGATTTGATTGTTCACTGGTTTTGCTGTCACCTCTGCTGCCTTCCTATGCCATTTTTAATAGGGACTATGAGCCTCATGAGACTGAGAAACTGCAAATGAGGTTTGTAAATCTGTATGTAAAATGGTGTGGGGCAGCAGTGGAGGCGGCAGTAAGACCCACCAGCCACCCACTTTTTCCTTGTGAAAGAACCCTGATGTCTTAAAGGAATCCAGAGTGGGCTGAATATAGTGATCATACTTTGTGTTTGTGTGTGTGTGTGTGTGTGTGTTAAATATGGTTTGGAGTGGTCTAGAGTTATTCATGTTTTTTCCACTTTCACGGGGGTCCTATGCGCCTAACCCTAGCAAATGCGGAGGGATGACTGTACTTTCTTCACAGTGGCAGCACCTGTGGCATACCACTGCCTTTGCTGGTGTAGTGATACCAGCACAGCATACTGATAGTATTCTGACCATAATATTATTCTCTGTTATTCCCACCTCTGTGAAACAGGCTACTCAGTAAACTTGATGCCCGAGTGGCAGCTTGAACTAAGCTGTACTCTGTCCCAGGCTACTTTCACACAGTGCAGTTATAACACTATGATCCCACTTTAACTCCCATGGAATCCTGTGGTTTGTAGTTTGGTGAGTTATAGAACTCTCTAGCAGAGAACTCCATAGGAAGCAGCCATGGCAGTTAAAGTGGAATCATAGCGCTATTAATTGTGTAGTGTGAAAGGGTGTTTATAGTTTGGGGAGGACCTAGAGCTTTCTGGCAAAAAACTCTAAATTTCTGATGAAACTACAAATTCCAGGATTTCATAGGATGGAACCACAATGGTTAGTATATATGTTAGTATAGCACCATAACTGTATAATATAAAAAGGCTCCAAATCCAGCCCTCTGTCCCCAATACTGGAGCAGGCAGACATCAGGCTTAACAGTTCTATTTTGCTATTTTACTAGAGCGTCCATGTTCACTGATTAGAGGCAGATGCAAAACAGTGGTTCAGAAGGCTTGTGTTCCATACATTAGAATTAAGAACCACGGTGCACATGATCAGTCCAAGAATTTGCTTTCAGTACCAGAACTGAGCTCCCAGCCCTTTCACATACAAAGATCCATAGTCTTCAAGCTTTCTTCAGTGGAGCAGTCTAATTAGAGGGTGGCCACTTTTGTTCAAAGTCTGGGAGTCCGAAACTCTCATTGGTCTACAATAATGCAGACTGGAATCTACCCGTAGCTCTTTCAGCTCGCTCCTACGTTATACCAGCAGTGGAGAACCTTTTTTATAAAACAGTCTGTCAGCAGTTACATGCTTATAGTATAGACATCCAGGACAGGACATGGTCAGCCTTCCTCTCTTTCTGCTATTGTGGCCACTCTCTTTTTATGGCAAACGTTTCACTCTCCTTCTTTCTGATGCTCTTTCCCCACTTCCCAGGAGACTGCCTAGGAGAGCGGCAGATTATTGTTGCCAGAGATCTGAACTAATCATCTGTAGAAATCCTTTGAAATTAGACTGAAGACTGCAAGTTGCTTCACTATACAACTTGAGTTCTTCTCAGGGAATGCTGAATCTACTCATGTTGTTTCAAAGTCTAGCAAGGCTGTGTCTGTTTAACTCCAAGTTAAACTGGGTTGATTCAGTCAGATCAGGAAGGGACACAAAGATTCAGAGGGACACAGCAGCGACAGAGAGCTTATTCAGAAACGGAAAAAAAGTCCCTGAAAGTATTGAAACTCTCCTGGTTTTTTGTTTGTTTTTGTTTTGAATTTTACATGCATATTCATGGTTTTGCATCCAAACTTGTTCTTGAAATATCCTGGGCTTCCTTCACTCCCCCTTTTGGGTTCTTTCTCTTTGCCCCTCTCACTGATCACATGTCACATCTAGAGTCAGGCAACATTTCCAAAGTTGACTGTCCCCAGTATCCACTGAGCCCTTTTTAATTATTCTTCAGGAGTTATAGCCAAAGTTTTAAAGTGTTTTGCCAACATTACAATAGTTAAGTATTAGGATCATTTTCTTAATGCTAGCATTCCTCTTTCCCTCGATCTCTGTTGAATCTGGGTTCTGAAAATGAATCACTGTGTTTCTTGGCAGTGTTCATCTTAACTAGTTTTGACTGTCATGGAGAGGTACATTTCATTTTGGGAAATAGGAGGTTAATTTAAACTGACCTGGGGAGTGGGAATGAAAAGTCCTTGATGACACGGGGAGTTCACTGGGAATACTTTGGAACAGGGAAAACATCATGTAGAGCTCCAGAATAAAATTGGAACAAAACCTTTCAGAGACTTTTTTCTTGTCTGGAGAGACTCAGAGATAGTGTGCCTTCAGAAACGGATACATTTATCCCTAAACTCTCCATATAAGGAGAACATCAGAATGGAGAGGGAGAAGAGGAATGGATGCACTTTTGTTACTAGCAGCTCTAGGTTCTAATCTACCATCATTTTAACCAGGTCTCTCCTGTTGGGGCTGCTTCTATTCTGCAGTCAAATAATTGCCCACCAAACAAAAACAAAAGCAAAAGCAAATCAAACTTTATTGAGGTCACTCTGTACCTATTCTTGTGAAATGTGGTAGGCTCAATCTACTCACAAAAGACAATTATTACTGCAAATTCCATCCAGTTTGGGCACAAAACAAAGTTGTTATTGACAGGCACCTTCTTCAAAAAAAATGAGAAATTTGTGTGTAGCATAAATAACTTGCACCTATTTTTCTAAAATTTGGTAGGCACTATTCTATCCTAAAGGGCTATTATGCTTATAAATTTCATCCAGTACTGACCAATATTATAGCCATTTGTTGATTTCCAACAATCATCAATGAAAAAGCTTAGATTTCCCAGATGAGTTGAATTACATGGCATCTGAATCAGTCAAGCTATTTTCTGAATCACTGAAGTGGGATCCAAATGGAATAGTGGGATCGTAGCCTTATGCTACAAAGTAAAATAGTACCTGGAAAGGTAATAGGAGAGACACTGATGACCTTTTCAGGACTTAAGAAGCAAATAAAGCACAGAATTTACAAGGCCATTATCCCAGGCTATTTCCACACTACACTCTTAAAGTGCTATTATTCCATTTTCAACATCCTGTGGAATCCTGGGATTTGCAAACTGCAAACCATAGCACTATAAGAGTGTAGTGCAGAAATGTACTCAGTGTACCTAATTATCCAAGTGTACCCAATCCCAGTGTACACAATTATCCCAGTGTACACAATTGTTGCCTGTGAAATAATACAGAAGTAGTAAATCGTTGCAACTAAATTCCGTAGAGAGAGTTAAGTCAACAGGGCCCATACAGATAACTGAACTATACTCAGGATTAGTTTTCTCTTTACTAACCTGCCTTTTAATAAGAAGAATTTCACCTAGCATTATAATATTAGCATTATAGGCAGTGTTGTGCATAAGAATGAACTGGTAGAACAGACTGAACTGCTTTACAGTGGAGCTTGTTCCTGCTGTGTGCCTTCAAATCATTTCTGACTTATGGCAACCTGAAGGCAAACCTACCATGAGGTTTTCTTGGCAGAATTTGTTCCAGCCCTCTTTTTCTGAGTGTGTGACTTGCCCAAGGTCACCTAGTGGGTTTCCAGGATGCTGAGCAGGGATTCAAACTCTGTGGTCTCCCAGTGTCCTAGCTGAACACCACACCACACCACACCACGCCGGCTCTCACAGTGGAGATACATGATGGTATTTTTTAAATATTCTGCCACACATTCACAACTGTCTGTAGGGTCAACAGAAAACTGGTTCAGCAAGCCAATGGCTAAGGCTTCCTGATACATTTAATTGCTATTTCTATTCTAATTTCAAGGTACCATTGGTACCATTATTTCTATTCTAATTTCAAGGTACCATTGTTGTTTAACACAGAAGTAGAGCATCTCACTTTGCAGACTTAAGGTGGAATAATCCATCCTGTTCTTTCAGCATTCTGGAGCTCTTTATGATGTATGTGAAGACAGGCCTTTATATTAGAAATTATGGTTAAAGTGGTGTGGACACCTGCAGCTGGGCTATGGGCCAATTTTCTGCTCTGGGGAAACTTTGGGGCCAATGTGGGCTTCCAAAAATGCCAGATCCTACACATACATACACAGAAATGAAAGTCACTAATCTATCTCTGGTAATTTTTAATGACCAAAAAAAAAAAAGAAAAAAGTAGGGGGCCCTGCAACCTACCTAACAGGTAAGCTGTCTCTCCTGGAAGCTTCCATAAGTGGTAATTCACCCTTCAGAGGGGGCAGAAAAAGATTAGCCTAAAGAGTTTTAGAGACTGAAACTCATCCTTAGCTAGAACAGCTTGTGGTAGGAGCTTGTGGAAACTATAGTCCAGTAGCATCGGGAGGGTCACAGGTTGACCATTCTTGGTATACCTTGTCCATTTCTCTTTCCTACTGCATGATAAACCAATCAGCTCAAAATCTGAATCTGGGAGACAGAACTCCATTAGAGGAACCTAGTTCCATGACAACAACATTCTGCCTTTGGTCTTCAATTCATGCTACATTGAGTATATCCCCAGAAATATCTATCAGTCCTTTGACATTTGTGACTGGTGGCTGGAATTTTTCTTTGCACTGCAAAGATGTTGCTGTGGTATTCCACAGTGCATTGTTGCAAAAAAGACTGTGCAATTTATGATGGTTGACCCAAATGATAAATGCCACTGCCTATGCCATATGTAACTATTTTGATCACAGTTTAGCAAGATTATATATGCTCAAAACCTTTTCACATAAGAGGATGCTTTGCAGCTTGCTATATCCTTTTGCCCTGAGGTCCAGTGAAACCTAAAGACTGATAAGTAACTGGTACACCAAGACATTCTTTCCCAATGAGTTATGGGGCCATTTATTTCAAAAGTTGTTTGTCCTCATACATTGATGATATATGATCATTTTATTTTACTGTATTAATCTTCAGCATGCTCTGTAGCCTGAAAGAACATGGCATCAGAAAAACTGATCTCAGTGACCGAGAGCTGGCAGTTCATTATGAAGTTTTGCCATGACCAGAACCTCCCAGAATACTGACAGTTTGACAAGATTGCCTGCAGCAGATGAGATATTTTGCGAGATGTCTGGAAAAATATCAGTGGTGCTCTGGATTTGATACTCCTAGTTGTCTATGAATTTAATAAATTCCTCAGCCAAGCGGAATGGTCTTTAATACTTAGAATCTGTTCACAGCAGTGCACAAGCAACCCATGCAACGATATTCTAGCTTGGAAAAATGCATTATGATAAACATTTTGAGCATTCATAGTTACAAAACCACATGAAAGAACAAGTTTTGGAAAAAGCCAAAAGCCCATTTCAAGCTCTAAGTTGAGCTTCTGGCTGTATGAGACACAACTTAGTGGCTTATTATCCCACTCTGTTACACAGGTACTTGACAAGGCTTTCCTGCATATCACATTGTCATTTATATGATTGCTCAGGTTCCATACCAAGGGCACACAATAAAACTTGAAAAGTTTGTGGGCATTTGTTCCACTTCAGAACAATGATTCAAAAATTAGTAACAGAGTCACAAAATGTACCTGGCACATTGTTACGTTAGCAATCTACAGACAGGTGGATACTTTGTATGTTGAGAAAGTTATAAAGCAAGCATCTATAATTACCTATAAAGTAAATAAATACATGCCCTTGAGTACCAGTACACCCATTTCATCAAGAGTTAGGGACTCCCTGTCCCATATACATTCAGCTTATAGCTCTTTCAAAAGCTTTCACATTAGTATGTGAAACTCATTTGGTGCAGGTGGGGAAGGGGAGGAGAGAGAATGTCATTGTGAAGGCACATATTTATAATATTTTTGCATCTCCTCTTTGTTTTGTGATCTTGTCAAAAAAAAAAAAGGGGGCGGAGAAAAGAAGGAAAAGCCTGTTTATCTGAAGAAATGTATTATTCTTCATAAACCCAAGAAACTTATTATGCATGATTTCTGGTGCCCACTGGGTGCTTGCTTTGTTTGTCACGATTTTTAGGTAGAGTGGCAAAGATCTGAAAGCACTAATGTTCCTGAAATAATTGCCTGAGTAGAACACCTGCTGTGGATTTAATGGCCACTTCAGCTACACCTACTGTACAGCTGGGCTTAGAGCTCAGTGCCTAAAAGCTACTTATGTATGTGCAAAAAATAACTAACAGGCTCTGACTGGCAGGTAACAACTGGCACGCAAGCCTTTCTCCTTGCCTCCTCCCTGCTGCAACTCCTTTGAACACCAGGGCATTATGCCAGAGTGGAGTTTGATTTGTTGGCTTTGATTGTGTGCTCTCTGCAGTCATTTTATATTTTTGGATTCTGTTATTGTCAGATGCTCAGGAACAAAAGTGGGAAAGGAAATGGGCTATTAAGTGTACAGAAGAGGAGGGCTAAACTGGACTCATACAGTGCCACTGCTGGGCAAATATAAGCAAACCCCTACTCCTAACTCCAGAAAGTCCTGCCTAAGGGGGTTTAAGGTGATCCCTGCATGGTGGAATGGCCTGAACACCCACTCAGTCATGGAAAGCTACTGGATGATCTTAGGTAAGTCACACTCTTTCAGCCTGAGAGGAAGGCAATGGCAAACCTCCTCTGAATGAACTTTGCCAAGAAAACCTTATTGATAGGGTGACCATAAGTAGAAGTCAACACATAACAACAACAAAATATCACCCCAGGCAAACTGTGGTTTAACTTCAGGACTTGTGCACAAGGGTCAAGGTTTAGTTTTGGAATATAGAAAGTAATCATCATGAAGAGAGTATTTCTAAGCATGTTAGGAGTGATTTTTCCTTAGTGGTAGATAAGAATAACTAATGTATACAAAACCGAATCAAGCACAAAACTTTCAGGTTAAAAGGCATGACTTCCCAGGAAGCTAAATGTTTGTGAGTTTGGGGAGGGCAGGGGCCAAGGAAACCTGGATGTCATCAGTATCTGGATGGAAAACTGCCAGAGAAAATTGTATGTGATACTTGGAGATACAAAATGGAATAATAATGAGACAGCTTTAATTTTTTTCCTTATTTCTAACCTAGCCTCAAGCTCAGAGAAATCAAAAGAGTCCTTACAAGTTGAAATGCAGACATGTGAGGTCACATCTAAAGCTGTACTATGATTTTGAAGGAGTTCTATTTTTAAAAAATGTTTTTCTTTGTGTATTTCTTTGTGTAGTTCATTGTTTGTGTATGTTAGAAGTGTAACAATGTTTAGCACTGAAGAATCCAGAATACCTCACAGTGGGCAGAAGTAACAGAGGTGGTTAGTTTGAGTGACCTGAAGTGTCCTCCCTTCTTTGGCTCTATCTAGCCTGACCCCTCTGTGATGTAAACTGATACTCTTAGAGATGTTTCTCTGCCTCTTCTCAAGACCCTCCTCTTCCCAGTCCTTCCCTAGAACGCAGAAGGATTAGATAGAACCCAGTAACTTTCCTATCTTAGAATGGAGTTCTTATAATAAAGCCTCTTCCTTTGGCCATTGGTGTCTTTGCCCCTTAATCAGTATAGATGCTCCACTGCAGACATGTACTCTCTATCAGTGTAAACAATATTTTTATCCATTGGGCATCACCTCAGGGACTCTGGTGGGGTAACAACCAATAGAAAAAAGCTTTCAATAAATAAATAATGACTAAATGATAGAAAAGGAGTTTTGCATGCCAATGGCATATTGAGGACTGTTGGGGGAAATTTCCTTTTTTTGGTTACGTTTGTGGATGGATGCAGTATCTGTATCTCTCAGACTTCTCACACACACATTTTGGGGTATTACGGGAACGTGTAGCACACACGTGAAGACAATCAGCTAATAGTAAATGAATGTGTTTATTTGGGGTCATTTCTAAATAGAAGCAGTACAACTGGACAAGCAATATAAGTACATTTATGCCTCAGTTAATGATGTAGATGTGTGCTTGGGTGTTACTTCTTTATCAGAAAATTTGGTACCAGAGGCAGAAATAACATGGAAAGAATAAGGATAGTTTCCTGCAGCAGAAATAAGAAGAGCAGTTCAATATCTTTGGACAAACCTTTTATTCAAAACTAACAATATGAATGTGTAAACAAAAATGTTTTGAACTTTCCAGAGATCAGCTGAAAGCTTCCATTTTTAAAAATGATTCCCATTTTGGTGGCCATGCTGGGAGATAGCTGGTGAGGCAGGATCATCTGCTCTCCCTTTTTTTCTCTCTCTCTCTTTGCTGTTCAGGCATGGTCAGTATGGGAATGTGAGGACAGCTGCTGTTTACCTTACTTGTTGTAGGTAGGCACGTGCAGCTACAGTAGAATCCTCAAGAGTAAAATCCTGCGCTTTCCTAGCTCAGTATTTTTTGCATTGTTTACTGCAGATATATTTCTCCATCTCAACACCAAAAGTCTATGGACATTTCTGCACTACACGGTTACAGTGCTATTATTCCATTTTCAACATACTGTGGAATTCTGGGGTTTCTAGTTTACTGAGGCCAAAGAGCTCTCTGGCTGAGAATTCTAAATGCCCCTCTCTAAACTGCTAACCTCAGCATTCTACAGCATGTTAAAAGTGGAACAATAGCACTATAACAGTATAATGCGGAAATGGCCTATGTCTCACTGCAATTCCTTCAATATCCTTCCAATGCTAATCTGCCAAGACATTTCCAGATAGACAGAGAACAAGGAGGAAAGCAGGGCTGGATGAGTATAAAAAAACATCGTAAAAAGGAGCTTCACTAACTGAGGTATGCTTATATTTATTCTGGGCAGAAATATTTTAGGGCACCACAGAAATGGCTGGTGCCCCCCCCCCAAGATGGTAGAGTTAAAAGTGCTACCTCAGCATCGCCTATGGGTATCTGTGGAAGAGGCTCCCAGTCCTCCTTGGAATACTTAACATGTTTACCATATTTGCCAGCGTATAAGACACACCTGTGTATAAAGCACACCCCATTAATACACTGGCAAATACTATTTGCTGGCATATAAGACAACTGGCGTATAAGACACACTCCATTTTCGAGCAGTATTTTCCAGGGAAAAAAGTGAGTCTTATATGTCAGCAAATACTGTATTTTAATGTATGTCAAGTCAGATGCACATCCAGGAAGTCACCAAGAGATTTAGATCTCTGAGATCATATATATTGAGAGTCCAGCTGCCAGACTCAGGCTCCATCCACTGTTCTGGAAGAGAGCTGTCCAGTGCCAGCAGGCAGCTCAGATGAATGGTACTTGACCTGATCTAATCATGACAATTCTGCAAATTTTACAAGAATTTGGACACCCTAAATGACCATATAAATTTGCATAAACAGGAGCTTCATTTTTACACAGCTTTAATAGTAATGTGCTTGATTGCAGTAGGCTCTGGGCTTTTAAAACTGCAGTATATTTTGCCCTTTACATTCTAGAAACAGCAAGAGACAGCTTGTAATATGCTAATTACTATATTTATCAAACATTTTATCTAGTGTTTTGAAAGCTAGGTTTGAAATTTAATGTGATAACATTGAACGATAGAAATTGGGGCAGTAATTTGTTGCCACTAACACTAATGATAGAATAATTGGTTGGTTTATCGTTAGTCAAATCATTATTTAAATTTTTGTTTCCATGGTAGACCATGGGATTTACAAATAACATGGAGGTTTTCACAACTGATCCTAGAGCCACTTTTTGTTGTTGATATCTCCAAAATCCTATCTTTCTCTATTTTTTTTTAAACTTAGTTCCCTCTAATCTGGAATTCCCCCCCCCCAGATAGACTACAAAGCTCTTAATGTGATTGTTGCATGATGGCAGTGAGATAACATTATCTGGAAGCTGTACTAAAGTAGGAGTCTCAGCTTACAATCTGGCCCTTTTCGCACCTTACCTCTGTCTGGAGTGGTCACGCGGGGATCATGCAAGCAGCCTTTTTGGTGAGGCTCTTTTGTCCCTGCTGCTTTGGCTCTGCAGGAGCTGCCTGCCGGCTGGCAGGCAACATGAGGGCTCTGCCTCTTCCTTCTGCAGTGCAGCCAGGTATTTTCCCAGGCTGTGCTGGGAGAGGAAGTGTGAGGGCCGCAGCTCCAGAACTCTGCATGCAAGATAAGTGTGCGTGGGGCCCTGGAGCGATGTGCAATCGCGCACCATTATCAGTTAAAAGCCAAAAATGATATAGTGTGTAATCGGCACCTGCCAGCCCCAGCAGTGTCGCGTGATTCCAAGGACGTCATCTGAAACGCTCCTTGCAATCGCACAATGCTCTGGAGGCCCTTTTGCATGACGAATGCCATGTGAAAAGAGCCTCTGTTCAATTAAGTTTTGTCACTAATTTGCTTTTCTCTTATCATCTTTTCAGTTCCTTATGGCCTCATTCTTATGTTCATTGCTCATTTACCCTTCAAATGCCTTGCTTGTTGAAGGTTAATAAAGAGTGGAGTTAAAGGACGGTAAGGAATAATGATTGCGGTCTGTTTCAATAGTTAGGAGATTGTAAACTGGGCTTAAAATTTCATAATTTCGGGGATTCATGTTTTTGGTTGTTAATGGCTGAATGTGACCCCAAAGCCTACCCCTTAAGCCAAGCAGCACCCCACCTGAAAAGTTTCTGAGGTGCCACAGATTGGAGTGTTGGGAAATCATGATTTCAGTATTCTTCAAGTTGTGGGGCCCACTGAGAGAAGCAATCGCAGCAGAAACCTAAGGGGTCTCTTCGTCTATCTGTCTTAATGCTTTCTATGACTGGGAAAGCACTGTAGACATCATTTCCCAGCACACCAATCTGCAATGCCCTGGAAACCCTTCAGATGGGGCACTGCCTGGCTTAAGAGGTAGGATTTTTGGTGGCAGCATCAACAGAAGTACCTACAATGATGGAGCTCCATTGTCTGCCGATACAAGATTTTGGCCAATGTGTTAATAGTATCCAAAGGGCACTGACTCACTGAATTGCTGAACTTGTAATCTGCTTCCAGTAGTGGGTAGTATAATACTTCGGGAAGTTCACAAACATAGCAAGATGCTTTCAACTATCTGCTATTCAGCTATCAGGAGACATCAGTTAATTTTCTACTAATTTTTATTTTTTCCTTTCCCATATGAATAGAGGAAGCAAAATAATTGACAGATGGGCAGATTGCATAGCAAGTTGGCATTATGAGATGATATTCCAGGTGATCTTGGTACACTGAACTACTCTTTTGAAAGCAACAACATGAAATCCAATATGGAACAACACGTGTAAATTGTATCATGTTTTAGAAAAGAAATGTCAAATAGAAAAAAAAGCTTAAGCAAGGGCTTAATCCAATGATTATTCTAAACTAGAGTAGACCCATTAAATTAGTGAGACTTACATTGACTTGACAAGTCTCAGTCTCCTAACTATTGAATAAGGCAGCAGTCATTATTCAATGGCTTACTTAGGACTAAGAACTAGCTTTAGCCCAGATGTGGGTTTCCAGATGTTAGACTCGTAGCTGGCATAGCTAATTATGAGGTATGCTGGGATATACAATCCAATGATGTACAGAGGGGTGCATGGTTCAGGTGTGGGAATCAAGGTGTGGAGATCAGGTGTGGGAATCAAGCAGCCATCCAGATGCTATTGCTGATGGTGAGGAATGATGGAGGCTGCAGTCGAATAACATCCCACAGCTGCCACAGATGTTAGTATAAAATAAAATTAGAATCATATTTTAGATCATCAGAGAAGTGTAGTAGATGTGGGGGATTTTTAGTCAAATGAAGAGAAAGAAGCCGCAAATGCTGTTGCAGAACTAAAACATATTTCATTGCTGTGCTAACCTTGGAATTGGTCACATCTCAAATGTTATGTTCAATTTAGTGCATGCTTAAATTTGGAGAGGGCTCAAAGAGAATAATAAAGATGATGGATTCATAAAGCAAGATCTAAAAAGAAAGATAAAAAAACTGGTCATGTTCAGTCTTGCGAATTCTAAGAAAGGACAAAATATTTCTTGATGTTTCAGTGCTCTTCTAAGATGAGTAACAATTCATCTGAGCAGACAGAGAAAGACTCAGAAAACATAAGTGTCTAATCATTATGAATTTGTGCAATAAGGTATTGTATCAAAGAAGGCTGTACAGCATGGATATGTGAAGCACATTTTCTTAAAACTTAAGAAAATGGCCTAAATTTCTTTTTGGGGGGAACAATACCCCAAGAAAAAAAATTAGCCTTGAGGATAACTTGAAGACATTTGTGGCCTAGCCAGTTTTGGGGAATAAGTCCCTCTGGAGTAGCAGCGGCGAGGACCTTCCAAAGTGGGGGTGGGTACAGGGATTGGTTCTGTTTGATGCTCTTTGTACCCCACTAGTTCTGAGACAACTACCTTAATGTACTTAGTGTATGAGACAGATTGAGCTGATTACCTTCAGCAAGATGGTGGAGAGGCTTTAGAAGAAAACTCCCATCCATTCCTAAATGTTGGAGGACAGAGCTGAATATGGCACACAACCTGTCCAGGGCCTTAAAACTGGCCTATTGCCAGTGAGTAAATTCAGCTATAGAAGAAGGCACATCATCTTGATGTTTGTCTCAGGCAACAAAATGTCTAGGGTTGGCCTTGAACAGGAGAAAATGTGATTCCTTTGTATTTATTGTATTTAAAACTGAGAATAAATTAAACCACCTTGTCTATATGTATTTATTACTCATGGGAAAAAATAGGGAGTATTTTGAAAGGGCCTGAGGGTGCACTGTAAATCTACGGATATGCCAACAACTCTGAAGACTCTTTTTGGTTTTTATAGTTTTTTATTCTCATTGTCCTGATTCCTCATGTCAAATTTTTTGGCTATGCTCTCTCTTGCTTGACACAACCAACCTAATCCATTACTGCTATTATCTCTGCAGCTCCACAGCTTCTACGGTGGAGACAGAAATTTTAAATAAAGTATTTCTTATTGATGACCATATTATGACCATATTATTGTACCACTGTGCTGGTTGCTGCAGCCAGGACAGCAGATAAGAAATATTGCTGAGTGCAGCATTGTGTGTGTTTTGGCAGACAATAAGGCCAATTTTTAATACAGAGACAAAAAAGAAAATGAAGTTCTGCAAGCAATCTTGTAATAAAGGTGTGTTTCTTTAAAGATATCTATGGCCTCCAAAGATTAGGCTTCAAATAATTAGGAAAATGGTTACATGAAGACTCTTCTGTAGTTGAGCCCCTTAGGAATGATCAACCAGAAGTGCACAAAATGATATTTATTATGCTCTTATTTTCATGGTACTCAGATCATTACCACCTTCAGCAGGAGGAGGAGGAGGAGGAGGAGGATGACGACAACAGGGGGAGGAGAGGAAGGCAATGATGAATGCTTTAATGCAATTTATTGGGTTTTCATTGGTGTGTAAAAACATACGTGCATTTTCTCATAATAATGATCTACCTACCCATGTTGAGTCTCTACTCTCTGCTCAAAAACAGTTTCAGGGGCCCTGAAGGCATCTTCATATTTTTAAGGGTTGCTGCTCTGCATAGGTTATGATCTAGTCCATAGGTTGGTAAAGAGTTCCATCCAGAATCCAAAACAGGGATATGTGGACTGAACTTGCTCAGAGGCCCTGAAATGTGACTGACTGTTGGGAAAGATGGGGGCACTCTCTCTGCAACATTTTGTTGTAGATTCCTTTTCTAGATGGATGTCATTGCATGTTTTGCTTGGAGTAACAGGGGAGATTTCATTGGGAGAGCTGCAGATTCAGTGCAAGATTCAAGGGCCAGGATTATCCTAAATTCCAACATTTCAGGGCAACAACTTGAGTCCAAGGGACAATTCCTTCTGATGTTAAAAGGGGCTCCCTTTAGTGACATCATAGAGCATATAGTAAGCATCAGTTACGGGGACAATTCCAGTATGGAACACCAAGTCTAATAAATGAGAAAAACAGATACAAACACAGTTTTCAAGGCAGAGCTCTTGCACTGAGATTCCTTTCCCTCACTTTAAGGACTTTGAGAAGAGTTGAGCCCTTGAGAACTAGGCCATTTCCACACTTGACCATAATAGTGCTATTATTCCACTTTCAACATGGTATGGAATGCTGGAGTTTGCAGTTTAGGGAGGGGCCTTTGAGGTGGAATAATAGCACTATAACAGTCTAGTACAGAAATGGCCCTAGGAACCCTACTTGCATTTGTACATATTCAAGACTAAACTGCCTAAAAGTAGTGTATTTTAAGAGGACTTTTTCTAGTTCCAATTGTATACCTCATAAAGTCAAGGCTGCATGTGTTCCTGAAGAATAATCACAAGCAATTTAAAATATTTTGGAAGGGAGGCTCACCTGTTGCACCACAGCAGTCTCTTCCTCTGTCCTATAATTGCTGAGGGGACAAAGGTCATTCTTTTCTGCTTAACCCTTTCTACTAAAAGCCTCAGTCTAATTTTAATCTTAAAATCAACATTTTGAAAATTGGGCAAACTGCAGAGCAGATGTGCTACACTCCTACTAGCACATAATAACTCAGATTCTCAGGCTCAGAAAAATGGGGGTTAATGAGGCCATACATTTCTTTCCCAGGCAGTGAGGCACAGGGGAAAAAATCTCTGTTGAGCAGCCAGTTAGCTCATAAAATTGCTAATTTAGTTATACTAGGGATTGTCAAGGTCTGCTTCCTCTGGCATAGACCAAGACAGAATCTCAGGCAGAGATAACCAGATTGAACTCTTATCTGTTCCTTATAATGCATTTTACTGAGGCATGTTAACAATTAACCAGTGATTGAGACCTGGGCTAAATTTGCTGAATCCAGAACTTTTTCAGCCCCAGGGGATTTTTATTGGAGACATAGTATCTGCATGATGTAGGTAACTGGATGAAATTGCTAGTCAGGGGACATCAGTAGCCATAGTTTCAAAGCCATGCAGATCATCCAGATATATTTATCCCTTTTATGATGCATCCAGATTAACGGTTTTTAGATGAACAACTACTCAACTGTTTGGGTTAGAAGAAACAATTCACATGACATTTCACAAGCTGCCATTTGTTGGCAATGAACAACCTTTTTTTAAAATTAAAAAGATGCAAACTTTCATGTACAGACACAATACACAGATACAATTGCACACATGCAGCTTTATGTGGTATGTGTGTCTACATTAAAATATATGAGTACTAATTTTTTTTTCTTTCCTCCTACTGCCCTGAGCTCTGTTTGCAAAAGGAGACTGCCTTTCCTTATTCTAATGCTCTGTTGGTCTACATGGTTTATGATTTATATCCAGATCACCAGTGGAATCTGGGAAGCAGTTCATCATGTATTTTCAAAGTGGAACACTTGTTTAGTTGCTTTCCCAAGAGGTCATTTGGAAGCATCTAAAAGTTTAAGTGTAGCAGTGAAGGCACAAGATGAAAGGAAACACATTGAGATTGTCCTCCTTCCAATTCATCCTATTTGGAATCTCATCAGGTTTGATAATACTGAAAAAGCAACCAAGTGATTCAGAGGCAGCCCTTCTTCAGCATTAGTCAAATCCATTCTCATTCCGCTGGAATGCCTGTCTGTTTTTAATGCCACCAAATTGCCTGCACGATTCTAGATGATTTGTTAAGCCAAATGAGCCACTGATAGCAAAGACTGAGCAGTCTTGAGGTATGCGGTGGGTCATGTCAATCGGATTGCTCATTAATTTGCCTGACTCACTGGATGAAAATCCAATCTGAGCTAGAAAATGGAGTCTTTGCTCATCCTGTGCTGAGTTTATAAGGATCATAAAAGGTACTTAAGATTTCCTTTCTTCCCAAGCCACCTTTACTTTTTCCACTCACTGAAGCCACATTGTATTGACAGGAAAAAGAAAATGCAGACAGGGAAGTGTTACTTGGAGTTAGCAGCTGGACATCTTTTAATCAGATCCATCTGCTCAGGATGAACAGGATTTGGCAGGATTCCTCCAGGACTGATGGCTTACTCCTTTGCCAGGCTTTGGAAATACATGAGCATAATTGTGCTGTAATTGGCACAAGGCACCAGAGATTTCCCTGGCTCAAGCTCCAAGTACAACCCATGGCTGAGTCACAGGTGCAAAACTGCATTATGCCCTGATGAACTGTTCTCTATAATCCATTTTCTCTGGGGTTGCTGTTTCTGTTTATGAGGGCTTAGGTAACACAAGCTTGTTTTGTTTCTCTGAATAGAATTTAGCTAATTTTGATTCCTGAAATTCTATGAATTATTTTGGTTCCTGAAATACTATGAACTTCCAAAGCACTTCTTGCATGTGCACAGGGTCTTTTCCACCAAAAATAATATTTGAATCACATATGGGGTATAATAATAGATCCATATGATAGAAATTTCTTACATTAAAAAATCCTACATATTTGCTGATGTTCTACCCTACACCTTTAGGTGCCTCAAGCTGTGATTCCGTATGTTTGTCTTGAGAAGGTCATGGGTATGTACTGCGAAAATGGTGTGCACTGGATGTTGTGACAAATTACTGTATTTTGATAAAGCTCAGCAGTGCCACCTAGAGTGTCTGATAAATTGGTACCATATCAGGAAGCCCAAAGAAATGTACATCCTGTTTTGTCTCCAAATATTAAACACCCAGAACTTAAGCTCTTTATACAGTTGGAACTTGACAGTTCCTTTGAAATGTACGTTTTGAGTCACTAAGAATGTGAGACTAGCCACTGAATAATTGCCTTATTTACTAGCTCGACCACTGAAATCAGAAATGGATCTTATTTCTTCACCGGACCAAGCCAGTAAGTCTCTGTTGAGGCCGGCTCTTACTGATCTCAGATTCTCACAAATATGTGACTTTGCTCTTAGTCCAGGTCTTCGTAACACCATCTAAATTAGGATGCTTTCTTGCTCCTTCTCAGACTACATTTTCTGCACGGAACTCTATACAAAGATTAGTCTAAAGTGACAGGCTATTAGTAATTTTTTTTGTGAAGAAGGCCTCCATCAGTTGGAAAACTCATCCCATTCTCAGATTTATAAGCAGTGTGCTCAACACTGCTTAGTACCCAACTCATACAATTTTTCATAGTATGTGTATATATTTCATTTCATTAGCACATAATTTGGGAGGTTAGCATAATTTGGCAGATTAGCCTTGTGTTAGGCCTTGCCAGACAATCTCAAGATGTAGACTGGTTTTGTAATAACTAAGCATGAGTAATAGGAATGATATTTCTGAACGTTTATTAAATGCTTGCAAGTAGTGGACTAAATAAGGTTTAAATAGGATTTACATGTGAACTAATGGCATATATATTTGTTATGTATCATAATTAATGTAGTGGCACTAAAAATATTTGAGAAGGATAAAAATAGATGTTCTTTCCCACTTTTTGATGGTATTTTCACAAAAGATTTTTTCCTGTTTTACTCACTTTCAATATTGGAGTGCATTGTAAGTTACACTTTGGATCCACAAGAATCAGTTCAGGTGTTGATGGAAACTCTACAAAGATATGGATTGAAAGCAGGTTATAAGATAAACAGAGAAAAGACAATGATGATGACTCTCAACATGACCAAAAAAGAGCAGGATGATTTGGAGACAAGATCCGGATATCAATTGACTAAGAAAACAAAATATTTAGGAATTATCATGACGAAAAAGAACAAAGAACTATTTGAGAACAATTATTCAAAAACATGGAAAGAAGTTAAACATGATATGGAAAGATGGAAAAATCTGAATTTATCCTTTTTGGGTAGAATAAATGCTTTTAAAATGTCTTTATTACCAAAGCTTATGTTCCTCTTTGAAACTTACCAATAATAGGGAAAGAGAAGATATTTAAGGAATGGGAAAAGGACTTACAAAAATTTATTTGGCAAGGGAAAAAACCAAGAATCAGATTTAAAATACTTCAAGACACAAAAGAGAGAGGAGGACTTGATTTACCATCATTAAAAATCTATTATTATGCATGTAGTTTAGATTAGATCAAAGACTGGATTCAATTAGAAAATACAACTATTAAAGAATTAGAAGAAATAAACAATAGATTTGGATGGCACAGATATCTATGTTATGACAGATCAACAGTGAATAAAGAATTTAAAAACCATTGTATCCAAAAGACACTGTTGAAGGTTTGGTCACAAATAAAGCAAAAAATGTATACAAAATTACCAGTATGGAACTCACCACAAGAAGCCTACAAAATCACCCCAACAAAACAAGGAAATTTATTAACATATCAAGAGTTATTGAAATGGGAGGGTGATAAACCAAGAATGTCCACAGAAGAAGAGTAAAAGGCTGAGGGATATGAACTAAACTGGTTTCCATGGAGAGAATGGATCAAAAATTATATGGATTTGAGAGAAAAGAGAATGAGTTAGATTTACTGGTAAAAGGAAACCAAAAGAAAAGAATCTCTAAATTTTATAGATTATTGTTGAAAAGAGAAATGGAATCAGAAGTAGTTAAAGATACAATGGTTAGATGGGCACAGAATTTGGGACATTCAATCAAATTAGAAATGTGGGAAAGAGTGTGGAAAAGAGACATAAAATTTACACCACATTTAAATATAAGAGAAAATTTTTATAAAATGTACTATGGATGGTATATGACCCCAGAAAGGTTTCAAAAAATAATGCAAACTGAGAATTGAAATTGTTGGAAATGTGATGAAAAGACGGGATCTTTTTTTCATATGTGGTGGACATGTAAGATAGCAAGAAAATATTGGAAGGGGGCACATGATGAAATTCAGAGAATTTGTAAGTTGAACTTTGAAATGAAACCTGAACTTTATCTATTAAATATGCTAGGGCAACAAAAGGAAATAAGAAGTCATCAGAAGATATTGTTGTATTTAATAACTGTGGCAAGGTTAACATATGCGCAACACTGGAAAGAAAAGAAATCTATAGATATTGAGGAGTGGAAGTTAAAAGTTCTGGATATGATAGAGATGGAGAAATTAGCATTTTCTTTGAAGAACAAATCTATCCAGAATTTTGAAAAAGAATGGAAGGGAGTATTGGATTGGGCAAGGATATAAATGTACAAGAAATTAAGAAGAAATAATGTAATCATTCTTTTCTCTGTAAAATGAAAATTATGTTTGTATGTAATGGAAATAAGCAGTTGCAACCGGAAGATTTAAGCCTGGAAGTATGGAGGTTTTTTTGTTTTTGTTTTCAAGATTAAACCTTAATTAAAATAATTACCAAAAAGGACCATGGGTTCAGTCCCTGACAATGTTGGAAAAACTACAGCCTTAAACCTTGTCAAACACTCAAATGCTGTCATCATCAACAATACGGGTCTAAATGGGACAATAGTCTGACTCAGTGGGCTGTGGCTTCCTATTTTCCTTATAATGGTAGTCTCAATTAGCAACCACTTTAAGTATAGCCCACAGGCTGCATGCAGCTCCTGACTCGCAATTCTGCAGCCCTTAAGCCCCCCACTAAGCTTCCAACTCACTCTAACACTCCCTAAAGGAAAAAATGATGATTTTCAAGAGATTTTCACTCCAAAACCTTTTTAAATGGCTGAAAACTACCTGCAGAGGTTTGGGTCATCTAGTTTCCCAGAATATCCCCCCTCCAAAACCAAAAAAGGAAAAAAAACAACCTTAAACCAGAACCAACCAAAACGTTACACCTTAACATAACCGTGCAGGCTGTGGCAGGGATGAGGGTTAAAATGGGCCCCTGCCCAAGGCTAGGCATTGAGGGTTGGATTGGTGAGAACAAGGTGTGAAATGTAGTATCTGAGAGGAAAAGTGGACTGAGTGGCAAGTGCTGGAGAAAAGCAGAGAAAGATAAGGAATGAAGACATAGAGCTAAGAAGGAAAACAAAAGAAAGCAGTAGAGGGGACAGAAGTGCAAGTGTTACTTTTGAAAAATAATTAATTCCTCTTACTTTTTAAACCAAGTAATTTGTTGGCATTGCTCATTCCCTTTCCTTCCATTTTCCTTGTTAGTCATTATGGCCCTTTTTGCTCCGGGCTATTAAAACGGTGCAGAGAGACCTCCGACGGAGGTCTTCTGCACCATGGAGTGGACTGGGGCAGATTACTTTTTGTAGTTCCGCACCTCAGTCCAGTTCGAAGTGACTGGAACTGGTCGCGCAGCGTGCTTTTTAAAAAAACCTATTTTAAGAGGTTTTTTAAAAACACGGAGTGTGCGACCGTGTCGCTCCGTCACTGCTCTCCGGTGCAGATTTTCAGGCGCGCACTAGTGCGTTCCTGCAGATCTGCCAGGGACGGGCTTTAGGCTGGTGAGCTTCTCTGGTTGGTGGAGAGCCTCCATCAACCGGAAGCTGCCATTTTGGACACCGGAGCAGTGCGGAGCGACGAGCTCGCACTGCGCCTCGTCCTGACGGACTCGCCCGGACACTGAAGAAATCCGGTGAGTCCCGTTTTTGCGCGGTTCCTTTCCCACGTGCGGAAAGGGCCAATGTTATCCAGTGCATTCATTTTCAGTTACTTCTGAAACTCTTACATTTTTTAAAAAAAGTTCTTTACCCTTCTCTACCTGAAAATACCTCCTCTGTCAATCTAAATAAAAATCAAACAAATAAAAAATTACAAGGTTATAGGTTGTTACAGCGTACACTAAAAGCAACCTTGTTAGCCCTGTTACACATGCATAAGCAATGTGTTACAGGTCATTGGTCAAATATTGCCTTTAAACTACAAGACTGGAATCTAACAGCAGAAACATAAGAGATGGAAAATCCCTCAGAGGTTATTTAGTTCAACCTGCTACCAATGCAGGATATCCATTGCAACTGACAGGCTGCCTCTCCAGCCTGGGCTTAAAAGTCTCAAGTGAAGAAGAATCCATCACCTCCCAAACCAGTCTCTTCCCAAAAGATCCTGGCATGAAGAGCAGTGGACAGAAGAGAAAGAGGCAGATGGGCAAGCTTCCAGCTGGTGAGGGACAGTGAAACTCAACAACAGCAAGAAAAGGAAAAGACCAGAAAAGACAATTTGAGAGCTGGGGAGGAAACTGTTCTTGGTCTAACAAATGTAATATAGGGTTGCGTAATTAGCTATGGTTTAAGGTTTGGGTTTCTTTGTATTTGGTTTGCATGATTATGCTTATTAATAGGTCACTATTGTTAGTTACTGAAAATCACTCAGAGATTTGTATGCATATGCTTTTTGAGACTCCAGGGTAATACCCATTCTGGCCTTCACGATCTTGATCAATGCTAGGTACTCCAGGAACCAAGAGATTGCTAGGTGATTTGCAGCAGCCTATCAATGATTTCTGAGTCTCAACAGTTACAAGAGAAGCACCAACAAATGACTTCCACCCACACTAAATTGTATTAATGAAATGAAGAAAGCCTTCAACAATCTGGGGCCCTTTCATACTATCCATTTATAGCACTATAATTCCACTTTAACTACCATGGCAATATTCTGTGGAATTCTGGAATTTGCAGTTTTGTAGTTGTGTGTCTTCAAGTCATTTCTGACTTATGGTAACCCTATGGTGAACATATCACATGGCTTTTTGGGGTTGAGGTTGTATGATTTGCAGTTTAAGGAGGGATATTTAGAATTCCTAGCTAGAGAACTCTTCTAGTGTCTCTATTCAAACTACAAACCTCAGGACTCCATTGGGTGCGGCCATGGTAGTTAAAGTGGAATCATAGTGCTATGATTGTGTAATGTGTGAAAGGGACCTGAGTGTAGGATTTGTATGTGGAAAGACTAAGAATTCTGTTTAGTTCTGATATTTGGAACAAATCCTCTGACTTCATATCATTCTGCATATTTTTTACAACTAGCATTGGTCAATGGATCTTGGAACTGTTACACAGTTGATCCCGCAAACTTGAAATCTGACCCCTCCTTACACTGCAACAGCATGTGAAAGGGAAAGAAATGGGCACTGAGTCCTCCCCGCTTGCCTCAAGAAGATGGGGAATGCTAATGCCAATAGAATGAAGGGAGCTGGATGTACTACACAGCTCTGCCTTTTGGTGTGTGTGTGGGGGGGTCTTGGTTGACATAATGTACCACTTTCTTGAACCCAGCTGATGACTAATTACAAATGGTGGCCACAATGCCCTTGCTTCCATGTTAATTGGGAGTGAATTTACTTTTTGCTTTAGTCTGAACTTTGAAAGAGCTATGATACTGAACCTTATATCCAACGTCGGTTCAGCACCTCAGATAGCTCCTTGAAAGTTCAGTTTTAAACCTATGGTGGATTCACTGACTCCCTGACATGAGAGCCACTAGCTCCCCCTCCACTGCTGTTTCCTCCCATACTGTCTGAACGGGGGGGGGTCCCAAGGATTTTTCATGACCAAGGCCTCCAACAGACCCATTCTCTGATCATTTTATATTCATGAACATAAGGACTATCAGTTTTACTTCAGTTTTTCATAATAATTCCCACTATGGAACTCTCTTTTTCATGTTACACAAAGTATATAAGTACATATGTACCCCTCTCCCTTTCCTATATGTCTACTATTTGCCCCAGCAAGAAAGTCACGGTCATTTTTTTCCTCAAGGCAAATTAAATGTTTTTGGGGATGGGACGTGTGGACCAAGATCAAGGTGAAACAAAGTGTTTAATCCTCGGCAATATAAGATTTTTGAACTGTACTCCCAAAATGTCCTGGCCAGCACGGGTGATGCCCGTGCTGGCTGGGACATTTGGGGAGTTGTTGAGCAAAAGGCATCCTTGCTGCACTCTGCTGTACCCCAATCCAGTCCAGATGTTTTAAGTGCACTGCCTCACAGGGCTCTAAGATCCCTTTTCTGTTCACCATTCAGTCACTCTAAGCTTATATGTGGATTTAGGAAAATCCCATGACAGGTTCACCTTAGGGTTGCCATAAGTCAGAAACAATTTGAAGGTATACCACAACCACCACCATCACAACAACAACAACAACAACAATTTGTTTGAGTGTTGGGCTGGGGTTCTGGGAAACCACGGTTCAAATCCCCGCTCAGCTATGGAAACCCACTGGGTGACCTTGGGCAAGTCATACTCTCTCAGCCTCAGGGGAAGTCAATGTCAAACTTCCTCTCAATAAATCATAGAAAAAAATGTAAAAGAGGTTCAACCATAAGCTGGAGACAACTTCTGGTACATAAAAACAACACTGTCTTACTTTTCACTTACTTAACACTGAAGCTGATTTGTCATTTTGCTGTCCTTTCTGCCAGTCTGATAAAATGATTTTGGAACTCTTCATGGTCTGTTTCTGCTTTAATTGTTCTGAATAATTTAGTGTAATTTGCAATCTTTGTATCTAACTCCTCACCTCTAATTCCAGATCATTTAGGGATATGTTAAATATTCAAGACCTGTCCAAATACAAATCCTCCTGTTCATCTCTATCTCTCTTCCTCCCTCCCTCCCTCTCTCTCTCTCTGTTGAGAATTATGCATTTACTCCTGCCTTTTGTTTCATGTTGTTTAGTAATAATCCACAAGAGGAACATTCTTCTTCTTCCATGACTAATAAATTTATTAGAGATTTTTTTGTTGGAGACCTTAATGTGTTTTGGAAATCCAAGCATGTAATATCTCTTAGACCACATCTGCAATGTGTTGATGGCTGAAATGGCAAGATATTTTAAAACAGAATTTGTGTGGCCAAATGGACACCCATTTCTGATTTTCAGACAACCAGAGGAAACAAATGGTTGTATACAGTTTAACCAATGAACCAATTTCAATGCATTCTGCAAGTTACTGCAAACTATTAATAAAAATAATTCCCAAATATGTATCTTTTACAATCCCAGTTTTCAAACAGTTTTTCTAAGCCTTGATAAGAGTTCTAGGGATTTTTCTTCTTTTTAATTAAGATATTTTCTAGTGGTAGGCAGGATAACAAAAATAGCTAGGATATTGATAATTTTAAATGTATGTGCGGCTCTGTATTGACTTCCTCCTTTTTGAAAGAAAAAAAATCAATTTCTACACAATAAGAATGTCAGGATTACATGTAATATAAAAGCTGGCTCCCATTCATAAACCATTAGAATGGGAGACTGGACAAGCAGTAACAATTTCTTTTAAAAAGAAATGCCCCAAAAGTGATGAGATTTGATTTTTACCCACAGTAGGTAATTTTAAATGAATGTTAGTTAATGAGGTATTTGTATGTTTGCACTTGCTAGAGAGGTGAATTGCAGAAAATACACGAATCCTCACAAAGAAATCAACACTGTAAACTATGGCTATTTCCACCCTCCACTGTTATAGTGCTATTATTCTCCTTTCAACATCCTGTGGAGTTCTGGGGTTTGTAGTTTACTGAGGCCAAAGAGCTCTCTGGCTGAGAATTCTAAATGCCCCTCCCTAAACTGAAACCCCAGGATTCCATAGGATGTTGAAAGTGGAATAATAGCACCATAGCAGTGTAGTGCAGAAATGGCCTATCTGTCCTGGTTCAGCAGGGGAGATCCATATGGGGAAGAAGCTTTCCATGTGTGCACCAAATGTAGCTGTGCATTTCAATGCACTTCTTTATTTGCACAGTGATATTCATGTGCACCTTGTTTGAACTGATGAGAGTATGTACCTCCACCCAGAGCCACAAGTTGTTGTGCTCAACCATTGCTTACAGATATAGATGGATCAGGTATACCACCTCTATAGGATAGCAATGGTCCTTCATTTTAAAAAAGTCAGCATGTTGGGGCTCCTGATTTAATACCTCCTCCCCTTGTAATTTGGTCTAAATGCTCCCAATATTAGATTGGTAATGTGATTTCTTTCAATAGTCAAAGGACTGAACTTATTCCTCTGTCCAGGTATCCTTAAACGAATTAATTTTTGGGATTTTAACAAGTACTTGTCCCTTAGGAACCATAGATCATCCACCCTATACTTGCTCACCCTGTCGGGTGCACCCTAAAATGCATTAACATTCAGCTGGCCATGCTAATACACCTATTCATAAAACAGAGAATAAAGAGAAAAACCCCTCACCATATGCTGAGGGATGTCTGTGTAAAAAGAAATGGGTTGGCTGTATACCAAGCTACAAGGTTTCCAAATAGAGTCTGAATCCCAGAGAGAGAAGTTCCAGCTAAATATAGCCATGACAGAGTTCAGAGTTGACTTTTTTCATCAACTGCACTTAAAAATAGCCTGGTAGAAGCAGATTCCTATGTTATAAACAAAAGTGTGTGTATGTTGCCGGGTGGGGTGGAGTGGGAGACTTGAAGGAGAATTTCCACAAACTCAGAGACAAATCAAAGAATCCAAGATTAGCAGATGGAGCCAGGGGATTCCTCTTATTATAGGATCTATTCAGAGTTATGTGGATAAAATGAAGGGGAGAGTATGGTGTACAGCCTTAGCTGCCACTTTTGCGCATTCTCCTGTGCCCTAGAAGCTTTAGGGAGCTGCTGAACCAGAGGAGGTACCAATTGTTTCAGGAGCAATGAAGACCAAAAAGAAAAAGAAAAAAAACCTCCCAAGAAATTGTTTTCTCCCTACAGTAGATGATTCACTTGCAAAACACATTACCCAGAGGATGCTGTGGAGGTCATCCGTATAAATGATTTAGAAAAGAAAAGATGAGGCAAATGTGAGGAGGTCATGTCACTCATGAAGGTCTTTGAGGCAGCATCGTTAGGGGATGCAGCTTCCTCCCCCCAAAAAACAATTCACAGAACACAAAGACACTGGAAATGGAGAACAATAGTTTGCAATTCAATTCACTTCAAACTGAACAAAGATCTGGATAGTCAAGTAGAATAACAGAGTCCTGGAGTTGGAAGGTACCTTGGAAGCTCAGCTATTCCAGCCCCCTCCTCAATGTAGGATCTGCAGTGACAGCATCTCTGATAGATGGCCATCAAACCTCTCCTTACTTTTGTTGTTGTGTGCCTTCCAGTAGTTTCCGACTTATGGCAACTCTAAGGGGAACCTATCACAGGGTTTTTCTTGGCTAGATTTTTCTCAAAGAGAGTTTGCCTTTTCTTTAGTCTGAAGCTGAGAGAATGTGTTACCCAGTGGGTTTTCATGCCCAAGAGTATATTTGAACCTTGGTTTCCAGAATCGCAGTCCAGCACTTATATCACTACACTATACTGGCTGTCTCAGTTGAAATACCTCCAGTGAATGACAGCCCACCATGTCCCAGAGAGGTCTGTTCCACTGTGGCACAGCTTGTACCAATATGAGTTTCTTCCACCCCCCTCCATTTCCTCCCTTTGGTTCTAATTCTTCTCCCTGGAGCAACAGAAGGCAAGTCTGCTCCATGTTCTCTGTCACAGCCCTTCAGATATTGAATGTCTTTCAGATATTAAACATTAACATCATGTCACTAGGAGACAGCATGATGTAGTGGTTTGAATGTTGGACTACAACTCTGGAGACCAGCATTTGAAACCCCACTCATCAATGGAAGGCCACTGGGTGATCTTGGGCAAGTCACACTCTCTCAGCTTCAGAGGAAGGCAAAGGCACACCCCCTCTAAAAAAATTTTGCCAAGAAAACCTCTTGATAGTTTCACCTTAGGGTTGCCATAAGTCAGAAATGACTTGAAGGCACGCAGCAACAACATCATGCCTCTCATTAATGTTCCCTTCTCCCTTTAGCATGAACATACTTGGTTCCTTCAGCCTTGTCCATAGGACATGGTTTGCAGTCATCTCACCTTCCTAGTTGTTCTCTAGGTTCTGAATATCTTTGTTAAAATACAGCACTCGGAAGACGCCTCTGTAAGCCAACTGGTCTGGCTGACATTTATAGGGGCATTTAAGGAGCACATTTGACCTGTCAGGTATTTAAATTTTGTGTTTACTTGTTGCCAGTGCCTTGCTATTGCTTTACTTAAATCATCCACAGTCTTTATGTCTTGTTGCAAGCCACACTGAGAGCTTCATATTTAGGCTGAAAGAGAAAAATATGCCCATTCAATATAAATAATAGATCACAACTGAGACTCATGCAGATCTCCAAATGTGGTTGGACTGCAGTTCCCATCATTCTTTTCCATGGGTTATGGTAGGTAGGGCTGATGGGATCAACAATTTCTGAATTTCTACCCCTGAAACAAATTGCTTATAACTTGGAACAAGTGCATGAATACATAGTGTAACTTTAAATAAAAAAATACATTGTGTTTTGCCCTTTTCCCAATAGATTAGAGTCTAGCATATAAACTACTAACCTCGTCAAATGGTACATGGCTCTAACAAGGAGCTCCCAACTAGGCAGACATTAATTCCTTGCTCCCTGTAGGACAGTGGTTCTCAACCTGTGGGTCCCCAGATGTTTGTGGACTTCAGGTCCCAGAAGCCCCAGCCACTATGGTCAATGCTCAGGGCTTCTGGGAGCTGAAGTCCATAAACATCTGGGGACCCACAGGTTGAGAACCACTACTGTAGGATCAAGATGCTGCTACCTAATGAATTGTGTGCATGATGGAACTCTATCACCACCACCTTAAAATCACCCTTAAAATCTCGGGAACGGGTGATACCAGAAGGCCAATTCCATGCCACAAACCGATACATAATCACTCTCTGGACCTTTCCATACTGTTATAGTGCTATTATTCTGCTTTCAACTTTCTGTAGAATTCTGGGGTTTGTAGTTTACTGAAGCCAAAGAGCTCTCTGGCTGAAAATTCTAAATGCCCCTCCTTAAACTGCAAAGCCCAGGATTCTACAGGATGTTGAAGGTGAAATAATAGCACTATAACAGTGTAGTGCAGAAAGGCCCTCAGTCTGTGCACCTCTTTGCTGAAGGATACCATTTGACATCCTTCTAAGTAGATGACCAATTTCATACAGATCTACTGTTCTTTGGACCTGCACTTAAGTGTCTGGAGCAACATATAAATTCTCAGTCCAAAGTTAACTGTGATCCACGTATTCCTCCGTGTGCACTGTAACAGAATAGACTTGTGATCCTGACTTATCTTCCGAAGCTACAGTTGTCTCCTAGCAGTAAAGACTCACAGACTAGGCATGTACTACCCAGTGTTTTGACTGTAAATGGCATAAGAGGTTTTACAGTCCAGTCAGACATCTGCCCCCTCCACACCAAAACAATTAACAGCTGTACTTGGCAAAGGTATCTATTTTGCAAAAATAAATAAACGCATCAGAAAATAATTTGGATGACTGCAACCTTAGCAATGAATACAAAAATCAAACATCATCAAGCTACCTATTACAGCAGTGAGAGCAAAACTGGGTCAGATGACTCTCCCAGCTGCCCATTTAGTTCCCAAGTATGTTCTTAGCGCCGCCCCCCCTGCCTCCTTACCTAGAAGCAGGTACAGCTGCTCTGGGAGGAAGAGGTCTCTCCTTTTACTTCCTTTTCACAGCAGCTTGAATACTGCTACAGCAGTGATCCTAACTCCTCAGAAATGTACATTTCCCAGGGCAACAGAAGCCCCAGCAAAATTATATTTCTAGGGGCCCAGGCCCCTGGAACATTGGCACAGCAGCATTCCAGCTAACAGCGGGAGGGGAAAAAAAGAAAAAGCATAGAAACAGCTTTCCTATGCACTACTGCCAAAGTATTAGACAGGTGGATGAGCCGGTAGCTGGGAAGAATTTTTCTCTGGCTCAGATGACAATTCAAGCTGAAAGTGAGCTCAGGCATCATGATGCTTATTTTTGATTTTAAAGTAAGCATTAGAAGACCCCAAGGTTCATAATACGAACCAAGGAATTATGAATTTCACTGACGTCACTAGTTCTGTTCCCCCAAGACAGAACCAGTCTATTTGAATAGCAAATAGTTACTCTGCAAAGTATTTATTTAACATGACAGAATTATAGCTGTAGACCTCTAGTCAAAACAAGCTACAAAAAGCAGTGAGAACTTTTTCTAAAGGAAAAGATATACATGTTTTGTTTATTGTGCTGCCGCAAAATGTCAGAGCTCAGCTGCAGGCCTGCAAGAACCAAGAACTTAACAGTAAAACAGCCATGAATGCAAAAACAAAACTTAAAAAATAAAAATAGTGCATAATTGATTCTTTTAGGATGAGCTTCTGTTGCACAAATTGAAACCTCTCTCTTTAGGTTTCTTCCAACTCTACATTTCTATGATTCTATGATTCTATACAAGGGAGCTTGGGAGAAAAGTCTGATTATACAAAAAAATCCATAAATAATAAATGGACTGATATTATGTCTGCTGAAGATGTTTCAGAGCCTCCCATTTGGGAATGAATTTGTGTCTCCAGCCTAGGTTTGGGGGTGATATTATTTTTTTCAGTCAGATCTTGCTCAGTGTGTTAGTTTTTTCTTCTGGTCATTGTGTACTTGCAGTGAATTTGCAATACAAGTTGACATTGGGCAACTTTGACCAGTACTTGTTCAAGGGACAAGGCAAGACTAAGTGGCTGAAAAATCCATAAATCTCTTGTTCACTTGCTTTGATTTAACATGACATCTGAATCCAACATCTTGGCTTGTCTCTCCTCAACAAAGCAGAGAAATACGTCAAAAACAAAGTGTGGGTTATTAATCTGGCTTTGGGGGAGAGGAGAGACAAGCCAGAGTGCTAGTTTCAGACCTCATGTTAAACAAAACAATGAAGAAAGCTCTGTGTCATGCTGATACACTCTTGTTCACAGTGAGACTATTTGCACAGTATGATCCTGATTTGTGATTACATCCTCTTGTAACCATTGAGCTCCCTATTACAGTACACTTGTTATAGCACTATATTCCATTTTAATTCCCATGGGAACATCCTATGGAATCCTGGGATTAGCAGTTTAAGGATGGGCATTTAGAATTCTCAGAGAGCTCTTGGGCCTCACTAGAATACAAATCCCAGAATGCCACAGGATAATTGTCATGGCAGTTAAAGTGGAATATACTGCTATAATAGCAGTGTGATAAGTGTATGAGTGTATCCACACTCTGCAGTACTTTCACACAATGCTAGCTGCTATATTTCCACCCTGTGGCAGGGCTTTCCAAACGGTGTGCTGCAACACGTTAATGTGTTGCCTGAAGTGTGTAGGTATAGTGTAGGTTATTATTTATAAATCATATATTTTAAAAAATATATGAAAGGGTTTCATGCGATAAGTTGTGTTCCCATACATTTTGTTATTACAATCTATGTATGTGTCTGTATCTCTTACAAGAGGTTAGTTTAACCTCTGGTTTGCTAGTAAAACTGAATTACTGTGTCGCAAAATGATGCATATCTAAAAATTGTGTCACCAACATGAACAGTTTGGAAAGTTCTACCCTATGGAAACCTGTGATTTGTAGTTTTCTGATGTACCTCTGTGCCTTCAAGTTGTGTCTGTCTTATGGTGACCCTAATGTGGCCCTATGCCTAGATTTCTTGGCAAGGTCTCTGGAGTTTTCCATTAGCTTCTTCTGAGGCTGAGAGAGTGTGACTTGCCCAAGCGAATCCAGTTGCTTTCCATGGCTGACTGGAGATTCAAACCCTGGTTTCCAAGACTCTTAATCCAATAGCCAAACCACTACAGCTCACTGGCTCTCCTAGCAGCTGTGGCACTGAAGAGTTCTAAGTTCCTCAACGAAGCTCCAGATCTCAGGATTCCCTAGGACTGCTGCATGGCTGTGGAAGTGGTATCAAAGTGCCATAATTATATAGCATAGATACCCCTACTTTCTCCACAGTTACTGGTCACATTATTGTTCTCACGTTTGGTTCTCCAGAGATAAGACAGAAGCAAAGAAAGAGCCCTACGTCATTCCAAGGTTACACCTTCACTTTCTACTTTGTCTAGTCTTCATATAATCCCCTTGACTGTGTGGACAAAACTGAAGTCAGAAACCAAATAAGTGCTTACTATCTTGGGTAAGTGATTATATAAACCAGATGGTGTTTCTTTCCCTGGTCTCTAGGCTGCATTGTCTGTCATGCCAAAAATGTTCTTCAAATGTGACTCAGGGGGAAGAATGAAGTTCTCTGGTGTCTTCTCTGTTAGAATATTAGAAAGAATTATTAATACGCATGGTGCTTGAAAGAGCAGCCAACATGCAAGAAGGGATTTTCCTTTGAAGGAAAAAAAAGGCAGAGGGGAGAGGGAAGAGCTTTCAAACTACGGTCTTTACTGGGAGTTGAGACCTACAGAAGTGTAAGCAATTATAAATTAATGTTCCCAGCCAATGGCAATAGTGTGATATATGTTCATCCAATAATAAGCAAACCTCACTTGGGATTTCTATCTAGCATGGATAGTGATACTGCTGAATAGACCCTCTATAAGTACAAGGAAAAGCTTTTGTTTAATTTATGGAGGATTGGTTATTTTTAGCCTATAGATTTTATTTGAGACTGCTACCTTAAAGGTTTTGCCCTAAATCATTTTAGCTAAAACCAATGCTCTTTGATATTGCCTGCCTTTATCTTGGTTTATTATCTTTGTTCGTGGAAATAAAATACAACTAACTCATTTGTTTTGAAAGGGTTAAAATGTAGAAGTTTTGCTTAAGTAGAAAAATAGAGAAAAATAAGGTGACCAGATGCGTCCTTTATCTTATCAGAAGGCTTAGGTATGCACTTAGCTATGCAGGGAACCTGGGGAGTTTTGAGGTCGGTGTAACCCAGGGAGAGAACTCCCTTGGTACCGAAATACATCATTCTGAGACTGTAAAGGGGGCCTCTGTAACCTGTAAACTTTTCATATATGGTCATATGGTAATCATTTCCTGTACCTGCCTTTTGAAAATGTATAAATGTATGCTGATATCTGAATTGGGGCTCTCAGTCCTTTGGAAATTCATTCCATTGAGATCCCTGCGCAGTAAAAATAAACTTTTGCTTTCTAATCTGATGGTCTCTGTCCCTTGACCGAGCTACTACAGTTTACTGTGGGGCAGAGCTGATCTGAAGCTGACAGTGCTCATCTAAGCAGAACATGAAAACACGGCTTCATTTATCTGAATTGATATTATCAACATAATTTCCAGGTCTGTATGCTCAACAGTTCTTATACTGTATGACTTGTTTTTTCTTGCCTAATTCCCCCAATGGTCCCTAGACGACATTCCAAGACATTTGGCTTTGCCCTACTGTTGTAAAAGTACTAGAGCTGGATAGCAACGTGAATGGGACAGCATAAATGAGGATGTGCCTCTTCAGAACCATTGGGCTGCTTTTGGCTGTGTTGGTCATAGAGTGTATGGCCCTTTCCGCACCCTACCTTTTCATGCAGACGTCTGGTGGAGATCCCGGCATTGGCTCTGCTAGGACGGGAGCACAACAGGACTACTTGTCTCAGCATCAGCTGTCTCCGTGCTGAAGGGAGTGCAATGACCACACCTCATCCTTCCACAGCGCAACTGGGTACTTTTCCAGGCTGTGCTGGGGCAGCAAGCACACCCATTGCATTTTCTGGGCTTCTGAAGGATAGGTAAGTCAACGATGGTGGTGTGATTGCGAGTCATTGACGGGAAAAACCCATCAATGATTTAATCGTGATTGCTTCGCCAGGGGATGGGAGAAGGATGGGACTACAACAACATCATGCAGAAGCGTTGTTGCAGTCCTGTCTTTCTCCTGTCCCCATGGCAGGTTGGGAGGGTGATGTGGAAAGGGCATATCTCTCCTTGCATTTTCCATACCACCCCTCTCCTCCTTACTGTTCTCACTGTACCCTCTTTTTCTTTCTGTAAATTTTTCCATTTCCATTGATTTCCATTGATCTGAATGCTTTGCTACTCGTCCTTTTCTCTGTTTTTAGCCAAGAAATCTGGTTAACACCTAAATTTCAAAGGAAAACTAGCATCTGCAAGCACAGAGTGGAAGGCAGGGGGAAAAGTCAAGTTTAGTTCATGCTCAGTGGAAATTATCTCCTCTGAATTCCCATTTGTATGGTGCAGTGGGACAACAGAACAACTGAAGGTGGAACAACAGTCATTATCTAGTTTGTCAGTTTGGACATTCCATGGAACTACAGTCTGCAAACACTGTGGCCTGCAAATACACTTAAAACAGTAGCTTCATATTCACATTTGTTGGATGATCCCAAATGGGTACATTGGACATGACAAACCTCTATGTAGTTTGCAAACTACAGACTGCCGTGACACTGGAGTGGAGTCTTAAGCCCTGTTACACTATGAAATTATAGAATTCTGATATCACTTTAAAAGCCATGAGTTGATTCTATGGATTCTTGGGGTTTATAGTATGACAATGCATTTTGAATTCTCTACCAGAGTGCTCTAGTACCTCAACAAACTACAAATTCCAGGATTCCATGGGATGTAGTTATGGCAAGTAAGGTGGTATCAAACTGCAACAATTGTACAGTGTGAAGGGGACACAGACTGAAACTGACATGCAGAATAAAAACAACTCTGAACTAACAGAGGGTATAGTGAAAGGTACCATCCCCTGATTCAGAAAATGCCATTTTGAAGAAAGGTCAGTTTTGCTTAAAATGGTACAAATATACATAAAGCTATGAACTAACACAGCTTTTTAATTTAATTATCATGGGTGCCACATTAGGGATCAGATGTAAATTCTTTTTAAGAACTCCTCCACTCAAAAGTTTGTCCTGTTCATGTATCACAAACCTTGGTAGTAAAGTATACTTAGAAGCACGACTGTTTTATGTGGAGAAATTAAAAAAATAAAAAACAAATCAGGATCAAAATGTGTATGGCTAGGCATATTTTTTGTGAGATGTGAAATGGATGAAGTTGTTTTTATGTGCCATCAAATCAACTGCAATTTATGGTGACCTTATCATAGTGTTTTCTTAAAGGATTTAGTATTCTGGGTTAAAACAGAATTCCAAAAGAATTCCAAAAATTCCTGAGACAAGACACTACAGATATATAGAAACTGTGTTGTGTTAATTCATCTGTGTCAATTCATGCCTCCTGCTGCAACATTTACAACAGGTTAAGTGAAAACTGGCACCTTTGTGAACTGCCCAAATCGGCTGAGTAACTGCTAAAAAATAGCAGGCAGTTAGAAAAGTATGCTTTTATTTGTGAGGTCCTAAAACCACTGTTTAAGGGTAAAAATCTGTCAAACAAGGAAATCTCGTGTTCAGTGCATCCTGAGAATAGCATTACAACAAAACCAAATACATAAGACTTGACAGTGGGCTGTTACTGCATGGGGCAACCCATACAGGTCCTTTTACATGGTGAAAATGGAGCACTGGGAATGTAAGCTAAGCTCTTCCTTGCACAGCTTGGTAGAAGCTAAAGTGGTCAAGTGATGGAATGTTTGCCTGTGAACACACATTTTTGTAAGATTACAGTTAAAAGAGAGTTGAGCTGAAAAACTAGGTACATCAAGGTATGATTTCTACTCTACTGAAATTCACCCTTAGTTTGGTAAAAACAATTGATCCTTGCTCAAGTGGCCAAAGGCAAAGAAGAACTACAAAGTACAAAGGAAGAAGAATTTTTAGCAGGTGCCGGCTTTACTGCCAGGATCAGGAAAAATGCTTCTGCTAAAAATCTGTCTTGGCAAAGTTTCCAAGAAGGAAAAGTGCTAGCATGGAGATTCTGGGAGCTGTAGTTCAAAAAGTAACCTTGCCAAGATCTCATTCTGGTCACATAACCAACTTGTTTCAGAAGCTATCAGGTTGAATTCTTAGATTATAAGATTAGATTATAAGAATTCAATACATGTTGTGCCTATATGATGTAGCATACAGTGACAGTTCAATTGGAACCTCTGTGCTAACCATTCAGTGAACAAAATTATCATGGAACATATCTAAGCAATTCACCACCTATTTGCCATTTATTTCTGCTTGGGGGACTGGGTTTGACATGTTGACAGAATCATGTATTGACTTTCTGTGCTGCCAATAAACACTACTCAGGTAAAAAATTATTTGCCTTTCTTATATTACCTTTGTCTAATGTATGGTAGAGAAAATATGCTATATAAAATCAGCTATCTTGTGTTGTGGTGTGGGGAACAGTTGTGTCTAATTCTGGCAATATTTCCATGGCTTTCACAGTAGTATGCTTCTCCTGAATTTATTTACAACAGATGGTAATGGTGAAGATTTAATTAACACTTTGCCATCAGCATATAATCAGAACAGCTCCCTAATTAGCACAACTGAGAGAATAATGGGCAACATTTCCTGCAGACATTTGTGTCTGAAAATACAAAAATACAGTTCAGCTAAGTCTTTGACCCTTGTATTTTTGCTTTCTCAAGGCATGAGATTGACTCAGCAGTCTTGATTAGAAGAAATACATTTAAAGGTCTCCTTGTCTGAATACAAATGTGCTGGACAATCGCTTTGACATGCAGTAAGAGCAAATGGCAGAGACAGTTGGCACCGGTGCTGTAACCTCCCACTTCCAAGGCTACGTGGTTACCTCTTCATTGGGTGTGCAGATTATGAACCCAAGGACACCCAATGGAAAAAAAAATACATTGTGTGGCATGTAATGATTCTTGGCAGTTTAATTACCATTCCCTTTCTCTAGAGAAGGCCTAGGGGGCTCTAAGGGAGAATTCTTAACTACCTCACCAAACTGAAGGATGTAAAATTTTTTGAGAGGAAGCATAATAGTTAAACTGATACACTTTTGGAGCGTAGTGTCTGATCTATTTTTTATCAATAGCACTGTCTGTGGCAGTAAGCCTGATACTATGCAACAAATGAAGCAAATTGCTGCATAATTGCTATTAAACTGCATCTGTCTCCTTTCCGTATCTGATATGCAGTATTTAATGCCACCAATGAAACACGTGAATGAAATCTGAAGTGGATAATGCACACTTAACCTCTGAACCAATGCCAGCTGCAATCCAGGGCTCACGTCTGTGCCATTACATGTTCTGAGACAGAGGAGAGGCAATTTCTCTCTGATTTTAATTTTCCAGTCTTACATGTGATTTATCTCAAACTTTGAAAATTCTTGCAGTCTTAAGCTTGACTTATCCTAAACTTTTGAGGTGTTTTTTTTTCAAATTTCACATGAAGACTGTACACATTTGCTTACATTTCTCCTGACAATGCAGTCTTCTGTGAGCTGCACATTGGAAGAATCTAGTTCAATACACTGAATCTATTCTAGCTCTTTGGCTAGCAGCTGATGATTTTTCCCAGATATTTTTATTTATATATAAAAATCACATGAATGTATCAGAACTTCAAAAGTTAAGTTTTCGGTTGATAACTCCCAGATTCCACCTGCAATTGCATAATGCACAAAGCACTTTTTCCAAATTCTCCTGTGCTTGAACTGAAATATCATATCATGCTTTGATAGTAACAATCAAAGATCAGTTTGAGAGGCTAGCTTTCTTTCAGGCGGTATGTGTATAGTCCTTAGAAGCATCAGTACTGTGGAGAAAAGTAAGAGCAACAATTTTTAAGAAGTACACATACGTTTTACTGAAATTTATTGTTATTCACATTAAAACTCCTTGCTGATGATATGCAGTTCTGTGCAATGTAGGATTTTGGAAGTGTTTGTAATGTCAAGAGCACATGTGTATGTAATACAGATATTCTAAAGCAGCGGTTCTCAACCTGGGGGTCGCGACCCCCAGGGGGGTCGCATGACCCTTTCACGGGGGTCACCGCTCCCCCTCGCCGCCGCCGCCAGCTGGCTTTCTCACTTTGACCACCTCCTCCTTGGCGCCATCCTTTCCTCCTCCACCCTCCCTGTGGAGCTGGTGGGCGGGGAAGAAGGGGAGGAGTGGACGGCCCATGTGGGCTCTTGCGCTCACTCCTCCCTCTTCTCCCTCCTGGAGTGAAGCACAGACACTGGGGGACGAGTGGCTGGCTGTGAGGTAGGTAGAGGTCGTGCTTCCCAGTGACTCCGGGGCGGGCGGCGTGGCGACGTGGGGCGGGCCGAGTGGAACCGGGTGGAAGGCGGAGGGGGGCTGGGTGGTTGCAGGTAGGAGCCAGCATAGAGGCGGTGGGGGGCAGGAGATGGCGCTCTCGCCAGCCAGCCACCGGCTTCTGCGCTGCCGCCACAGGCGCAGGTAACGGGGAGGCAGCTGGCTGGCGGAGGGCCCCCCGTGGGGCTGTCCCTGGGTGAAGGCAGAGGGAACTGGGCGGTGGCGGGGGGCAGGAGGCAGTGCTGCCGGGCTCAGAGTTTGTGCTCTCAGGCAGCCCTGGGAGCGGCTCGGCAGCCGAGAGACCTGGGTGGGGCGGGGCGGGGGGAGGCGAGCGTGGGGCTTCATGGCCTGCTGGAGCCGCTCCCTGGCTTGAGGGGCCACCGGAGTGGGAGCCGGCCAGCTGCCGCCTTCTCCGCCGTCGCCACAAGCGCAGGTAGCGGGGGGCGGCGGCAGGGGTGTCCCTGGGCAAAGGCAGAGGGAACTGGGCGGCGGTGGGGGGCAGGAGGCAGTGCTGCCGGGCTCAGAGTTTGTGCTCTCAGGCGGCCCTGGGAGCGGCTCGGCAGCCGAGAGACCCGGGCGGGGCGGGGCGGGGAGAGGCGAGCGTGAGGCTGCTTCGCCTGCCGGAGCCACTCCCTGGCTTGAGGGGCCTCCGGAGCGGGAGCCGGCCAGCCGCCGCCTCCTTCGCCATGATGTGTGATGACACAGAAGCAGAGGAAGGAAGGAGGAGGATGCAGGGCTGGGATTCTCCTCCTGTTGCCATCACCATCACCACCCGGGTTGGAAATGGGGAAGGGGGAACCTAGCTCTCCCCCCATCATTGGTAATGTTGGCGCCAAGCCTGGCAAAGAAATCCAGTCAAACACAGCTGCAGACAGCAGACGTAAGAACTCAGTTGCGGGGGGGGGGGAGGGTGAATGGAAGCAGGAACAAGCCTGAACACATTGAAGCAAAACCTATCTTTCTTCCTTCACATATGGTCATCTTCTTCTCTCAGCCTTGGCTCTTCCTTCACCTGTATCGTGCTCCTGGATTTTGGGTCCCTATATTTCCCAGCGAGTACCAATTGTTTGCATTTTGCAGAATTCCAGGTTAGTGCTTTACCCTTATCTCTTTGCCATCCCCCTTCAGTGGGCAGTCTTTTACATGTATTTGTAGCATGGCCTCTATGATTAAAACAGTTATATTTTCTGTACACTTCCTTATCTGAGGCAAGAAGTTAGCCTCTGAATCTTTAGGAACTACCATATGTTTTTTCAATCCCCAGAAAGGTAGCATGGCCTGTGATAATTGTTCTTCTCTTGTTTTTTATTTTTCCTAAACTGTAGGAATGAATTAAATTCTGTACAATGGTTCTTACTCCTTTTAAAGGTGCCAGTTTCCTTTAAGTTTGGCCTAGCTGGGTGACTGTAAAAACCTGACATGTGTGAGGCTTCTGTGAGAAGCCATTTCATGATTTGTATTTTGTATTGTCAGTTTTTTGCTCCATGTTTATCCTCTGTAGCTGTGCTTTTTTCTTAGCATTTAAATAGCAGTGTTCCTTCGCTATTTCCCCTTTTATAAACATCTGCCTTTTGAGGATGGGATGCAGCTTGTTCAATGTCATCTGGCAAGACAAGTTGGTTCTGTTGATTGCCTTCCTGTATTTCAATGGTTCTCAGCCTGTGGGTCCCCAGATGTTTGTGGACTTCAGCTCCCAGAAGCCCCAGCCACTATGGTCAATGCTCAGGGCTTCTGGGAGCCGAAGTCCACAAACATCTGGGACCCACAGGTTGAGAACCACTGCTGTATTTCTTGTTTCAGTTTGAACATATGCTTTAATGAACTGTATTGACTGAACTATGGCATGTATCTTCTTTTGTATTAATGCAGCTATTGCAATAAATTTCTTCCATTAGCAAACCATCCCAAGACAATGGTGCATGGAGGGAAGCACGTTAAGAAAAGAAAATATATTGAGGATTTTTTACAATTTGGTTTTACCTCAATAATAACAGGAGGAATTGAGAAACCGCAATGTGTTATTTGTAATGAAGTTCTATCAGCCGAATCTATGAAGCCGAACAAACTAAAACGCCATCTTGATAGCAAGCATCCCAGCTTTGCGGGAAAGGATACCAACTATTTTAGAGGCAAAGCTGATGCACTCCACCAAGGCAGACTTGACACCAGTGGGAGGTACCAGAAACAGAACGTAGCAGCTGTTGAAGCTTCATATTTGGTGGCACTCAGAATCGCCAGAGCTATGAAACCTCACACCATTGCTGAGGATTTACTGTTGCCAGTGGCCAAAGACATTGTTCGAGTAATGTTCAGAGACGAATTTGTAACAAAATTGAGTGCCCTTTCCTTATCTAACGACACTGTCCGCAGAAGAATAGCTGGCATGTCTGCTGATACTCTTGATCAGGTAATCCAGGAAATTAAATCTGCTCCACTTCCAATATTTAGTATCCAGCTTGATGAATCTACAGACGTTGCAAACTGTTCACAGTTACTGGTTTATGTGAGGTATATTAATGATGGCGAGTTTAAAGATGAGTTTCTTTTTTGCAAACCTCTTGAAATGACAACTACTGCACGTGATGTATTTGACACAGTTGGTTCATTTCTGGAAGAGCAGGAGATCTCTTGGGAAAAGGTTTGTGGTGTTTGCACAGATGGTGCTCCAGCCATGCTAGGATGTTGATCTGGATTTCAACGTTTGGTACTGAATGAGTCACAAAAGTCATTGGAACTCACTGTATGATTCATCGGCAAATATTGGCAATGAAGACGCTACCACAAGAGTTACAAGAAGTAATGAAAAGCATCATAAGTTCTGTAAATTTCATAAAGGCGAGTGCTTTAAACAGTCGACTGTTTTCGCAACTGTGCGACGAGTTGGATGCGCCGAACAATACTCTGCTATTTCACACTGAAGTGAGATGGTTGTCAAGAGGAAAAGTTTTAAAACGTGTTTTTGAGCTTCGTGATGAACTCAAAACATTTTTTAATCAGAAAGCAAGACCGCAGTTCGAAGCACTTTTCAGTGATAAAAGTGAACTGCAGAAAATAGCTTACTTGATTGACATCTTTACCATCTTGAATGAGTTAAATTTATCACTGCAAGGACCAAATGCAACATGCCTCGATTTGTCTGAAAAGATCCGATCATTCCAAATGAAACTTCAGCTTTGGCAAAAAAATTGGATGAAAGAAAAACTTACATGTTGCCTACCTGATCTGCTTTCTTTGAGGAACATGACATTGAACCAGACAAAAGGATTCCGATGATGATTTCTGTGAAAGAACACTTGCACATGCTTGCAGAGGAAATTTCATCGTACTTTCCCAATCTACCTGACACCCCATTTGCACTTGCCAGAAGCCCATTCACAGTCAAAGTTGAAGATGTTCCTGAGACAGCACAAGAGGAGTTCATTGAACTTATTAACAGCGATGCAGCGAGAACTGATTTCTCTACAATGCCAGTTTCAAAATTCTGGATCAAGTTTTTTCAGTCATATCCTGTTCTATCTGAGACTGTGTTGCACCTTCTTCTTCCATTTCCAACAACATATCTTTGTGAAATAGGGTTTTCAAGCTTGTTGGTTATCAA
Organism: Iguana delicatissima; assembly: GCA_948472985.1. Taxonomy (NCBI): domain Eukaryota; kingdom Metazoa; phylum Chordata; class Lepidosauria; order Squamata; family Iguanidae; genus Iguana; species Iguana delicatissima. The sequence goes on along the minus strand of CAOKZL010002289.1, from coordinate 70,468 downwards.
GTCGAAATACAGGAGTAGACTTGTTATGGAAGATGATCTTCGTTGTGCTCTTGCAAAGACTGCCCTGAGAATTTCTGATCTGGTGAGAAGCAAGCAAGCTCAACCTTCACACTGATGTTGGCTTTTTACGCATACTGTTGCAAAATGTAGAAATGTAGTTTTCTGTTGATATATTAAGCCTGTTACCCATGCTTCAAGACAAAATTTCATTTATTTGTAATTAGAAATAAATATTTCACAATATATAATTACATATCTTTTTTTATTAATCACTATGCTTTAATTATCTTGAATTTGTAACAACGAAAATACATCCTGCATATCAGATATTTACATTACGATTCATAACAGTAGCAAAATTACAATTATAAAGTTATAGTTACAGTTACAGTAACTATAACTAACAGTAGCAAAATTACAGTTATAAAGTTATAGTTACAGTTACAGTAACTATAACAGCAAAATTACGGTTATAAAGTTACAGTTACAGTTAGTTATAAAGTTACAGTTACAAAGTAGCAACGAAAATAATTTTATGGTTGGGGGTCACCACAACATGAGGAACTGTATCAAGGGGTCACGGCATTAGGAAGGTTGAGAACCACTGTTCTAAAGGCTAATGGGTATGGAAGGAACTGCCTGAAATGTGTACATGTGTATCTTTATGAGTTTTCATGCTCTCTTGTGGTAAAGAGGGACTCGATGGTGATGAAGAAATGTTTGCATTTATGCCAAAATTCTCTGCCATGGATTAACTGATCTGTCCTGGTGACTAGTAAATGTTTCCTAGAACGTCTTCTATGGCCCTTTCCGCACCTATCTTCTGGCGTCGGGGTGTGGGGATCACGCGAGCAGCCTCTGGTGAGAGGCTCTCGCATCCAGGGTCCTTTGGCTCCGCATGAGCTGCCTGCTCGCGTTGAGAGCCCCGCCTCTTCCTTCCACAGCACAGCCTGGGAGTTTCCCAGGCTGTGCTGGGGCAGGAAGCACGATCGGTGCAGCTCCGTAAGTGCACGCGGGGCCCAAGAACAATGCTTGATTGTGCACCATTTTTGGCTTCTGGCCAAAAATGAAAAGGTGCACGATTGGTGCCTGTTGGCCTCTAGAGCGTCTTGCAATTGTGTGTTGTGCAGATCGCTCCTCACAATCGTGCAACGCTCCAGGCGCCCTTTCACATGGAAAATGCTGTGTGGAAAATGCCTACATCTTTAATTCCTTGGTCATATACTTCACCTTTCTTGCTTGCTCTGTAGTCTGTGGTTTATCTTATTTTCTTATCTACATAGCATGTGTTTCAGGGTCTATGCTGATTGTTTTTTCCTTTGGATTAGGCTCAAACTGATATATTTCTTGCAGAACATCTTCTAATTGTCTAACGCCTTGAGACACTTTGCATGTGTGATGTGTAGACTGCAGCTGAGTTGTTTTCCTCTGAGTCGTCTATTCTGCATGCACTTATTGATATGTCTTTGTGTTTGTCCTGCTATTGTGGATGACATCATGCTAAGCTGAACTGTGGTACTTGGCATCATGTTTTGAAAGTATAAGTTGGTGGGAAGGGGCTTATATGCACATGCAATATTTTCAGTATATTCCTTATAATGAAGATACTGTTTTAGGTAACCTCTGCCCTTGCCAGTTTATCTCCTCAGACAGGCATGTCTCATAATATTGTCTGTATCTTTGTAAACCCACTTTTCAACCTCTGGTTTGGCATTGGCATTTAACCCTCAGGATGAACTCCAGGATGATGTGCATGCTCCCAACATGGAAATACGAGTTTTGTTTTTTGAACCAGACCACTTTTTCAACAGCCGCCTTTGCAATTCTTTAATCTTCTTGATCAAATAACAGTGCTGCCAAGCAGAACTTGGAAAAGTGGCTAATTTGTACAGTAGGAAAGCTCACTGTTTCACTTTAAAATGCACATCAAATGAAACTATCTGATCTAAACTTCCTGAACTAGGGTGTGAGTTAGAATCCACACAAGCCTTCAGATTTTGCACTTCTCAGACTTAGTAATGCAGTTTTCATCTCAAAAGCAAACTTAGGCAATTTCCGCACTACACTGTTATAGCACTGTTATTCTACTTTCAACACCCTATGGAATCCTTGGGTTTGCCCCTTCCTAAACTGCAAACCCCAGGATTCCATAGGATGTTGAAAGTGAAATAATAGCACTATCACAGTCTAGTGCGGAAATGGCCTTAATTGCAATATATATTGAATATGAAATACATTTTTGGGGTATAGATTTTACAAACAATAAATTTATAAAAATGTGTCTACTCTGTGTGTATGGGCCTTCAAGTCATCTGTCAACTTACGGTAACCCCATGAACCTCAAAGGGTTTTCTTAGACAAGCAATACTCAGAGGTGGTCTTGCCAGTTCTTTCCTCTGAAACGTAGCCTACAGCACCTGGTATTCATTCGTGGTCTCCCATCCAAGTAATAACCGGGCTGACTTTGCTTAGTTTCCATGATCAGATGGGATCTGGTACCTTTAGGGTATTCAAGCATTGCTCATAAAACACGCATTAATTTTTTGAGGGCAATTTATTGCAAATCAGGTCAGAAAGGACTTATGAAGGAACATGTGGGAAACTGAAATGGGCCAAAAAAAGAATGATCTAACCATCCTTATTTTATTGCCACTGCTTATTTTTTGACTGTCCACGAAGCATTCCCTTTCCTTTTCAGATATCACACTGAACTGCTATAGCCAACACATCTCAGGCGTGTCATACTAGTGTGTGTGTGTGTCCGTGTGTGTGTGTGTGTGTGTGTGTGTGTGTGTAAAAGGCAGTACAACAGGAGAAAGCATGCCTATCCTGTGTCTTGCCATGAGGATTTCTTCAAAAGTTCAGTGGGCACTCGTGGGGGTCACAGCCAAGCACTCCCACTCACCTGAGCAAGCAGGCAAGCTTATACTACTACAGTGAGAAAACATACAGTGGGTCCTCAGCAGCAGTTCCAAGACCTCCCCACCCTCATGGATACCAAAATTTGTGGATGTTCAAGTCCCATTATGCACAAGAGTGTAGTAAAATGTCATCCTTTATATAAAATGGCAAAATCAAAGTTTGCTTTTAGATTTTTTAAAAATATTTTCAAGCAGTGGTTGGTTGAATCCACGGATACAGAATTCACAGATATGGAGGACCAATAATGATCTCATTATAAGACTGCAGTACCAAATTGGTAATGCCCACCAATTGTTCTTTTGCTGCGGCAACAAGTTGCAGGATTTCAGTGGGGATTATAGCACTATACTAGGTGCCATGGAGATCTATAATTACAATTCCACATCATGCAACACTAAAGGACCCTAGTGTAGAAGCAAACCAAAATACAAGTAACAACCTCTACAATCAAAGGCTCTTGACCTTTCTCTTTCCTTGGGAAATGAACAATCATACAAACAATTACAAAAGGAATGTAACAAATAAATACAGGTTGGTATTTATGGTAGGAAGAGCCCAAAACTTATATGAACAAGGGCTAGGATTCTGAATTTGATCCTGCATTGTATTTGGTTTTATTGCATTGTACTATTGTATTTATATCCTGACTTTTGCCAAAGCCAGAACTTAATGTGGCTCCCACTCATTAACGTGTGCTCATTAACGTGAGTGCTCATTAACGTGAATTCCAGCACGAGTACAGTTGTGTATCTTTATATCCATACTATTTATTGACACAATACCATTCAGTTGTGTTAACATTCAACATGACTACACTGTACAGAGACTGTTGACTTGTGTCCTCATTGATATATAATGGTGTATACAGGTGCTCATGGTACAGGGGTTTCTGGGTAACAGCCGATCAAAGAACTCTCCTTTTTTTAAAACAGGGGTGGGGATGGTGCAGCTCATGGGTCGCATGTGGTCCCAGGAACCAATTTTGCAGCCCTTGAAGTCCCTCTGCAGATCCCTGAAGGCTCCAGTCTCCCCAGCAAAACATTAAAAACCTACCAAACCATCACAGAAAAATGTAGTGGTTTCACTTCGCTGCTCACCGCTAACCTCGGACACCCTGAACAAAGAAAAAAAATCTTACAGAAATCAGCTATATTTCAGTTGATTCCTGAATCAGAAGTGACACTGCATTATTTCGGGGTGTATATGGGGGCTTGACTCTTTTGCAATTGCCCACTCCTGGTATAGAAGAATGTAGCCCTATTTGGGAATTTAAGACAGTCTTACTTCAACATGTAAGCAATGAGCACCCCAACACCACATGTTACAACAGAGTTTTTGCCTACCATTCACGCACTGAGCCCAGACATTGATAGAGAAGAATCTATGCATGCACAGCTACTTTCATGGTAGCTTCCTCATGAACTAGAACTCTTGTCACATAGGATTCTGGGCCTTATGGAAACCTCCATATATACAATAGTATGCATACAGAATAAGCATGCCCTCCAACACTTCACAGATGAAAACAGGGACACATGTGGCCAGGCAACATAAGAATGTGGTCAAGATGCCAAAAGTTATTAATGAGCAAGAGCACATAGGCTGGGAAAAGCCACAGCAGTTTGTTTTTGCCTGAGACTACTGGGAAGAATAAGATTCTGCCTCCATCCTCCTCTCCCCCCACTTCAGCTGAATTGAGTACAAATGACTTCTGCACTCTAAACTCAGGCCATTTCCACATTACACTGTTATAGTGCTATTATACTACTTTCAACATCCTGTGGAATTCTGAGGTTTATAGTTTACTGAGGCCAAAGAGATCTCTGGCTGAGAATTATGAATGCTCCTCCCTAAAGTGCAAACCCCAGGATTCCATGGGATGTTGAAAGTGGAATAATAGCACTATAACAATGTAGTGCAGAAATGGCCTCAGTTTATAGCAACAGAGATAAGCCAAAGATGAAAGAAAAAAGTGGGAAGAAGAGGCAGAAACTGGGACATTTGAAAGTTAGCTGAAAAAGTGGAATGTCAGGGTACTAGATACTGTTCTCCTCCATTGTGTTCTTTTCATAGGGGGTTCTTATTCAAACCACACATACATTGGCGTCCTGACTTCCTTTATGGCTCCCTCTCTCTCAAAACAAAACAAAACAAACAAACAACTCTTCTTTCCCAGAACTTCCTCATAAAGAATTCCTACTCAAAATCTCTTATGGCAGCTCCTTGGGAGTTATGCTCCAGGCATCCTGCACGTGGTCTTACCTCACCTGGTTACATAAAATGAAATTGCAACCATTAATAATATGTGTATTCATCCAGCCCAGGAACAGCTTTCTATTGGATCCGAACCCTGATTAAGGTAGTATTCTAATACACAGGTACAAAGCAGGTACAAAGACATATAGACAAAACCCCTAACTGAACACTCTTTTTTCACACAGCTAAAAATCACATGAGAGAAAGCAGAGGCACACTAGTGAGCTGTTCCGCTTTAGGAAGTGCATGGGCAGAGGAGTTAAGGCTTAGCAAGAGTAGTTACACAAGCAAGATCTGAAGGCAGTCCAAAGTTCAAATATAGGGACAAGCTCAGACAACGGTCCAAAGTCTAAAGAGAAGAGGACTCCTATAAATATCTAGGTAGTCAGAGAAAGCACAGTGCTAGAATCCAAAGGCTGGGATATATGCATTATTCTACTACACTGGGATGAAAATCATGCAACCCTCAAGATGTCAAACTGCAAGTCCAGCCCTGGTCAGTATAGCCAATGGTGGTGATGTCAGCAGCAAAGAAATCCTTCTTCACTCCCACTGTTGCACCCACACAGTGTTGTCAAGTGGAACCATCTTCAGTGGTCAGAGGCTTTTTACATTCCGCTCCATGGGAGCAGTATGTAAATCACTCAACAGTCTGCTGTGCACAATTTGCACGGCACTTCATGGATAAAATTGCTCAGATCTGCTCTGACTTGGATGGTGTAGTTGATACAGGTCCAGTGGATGTAACCTCGGTCCCTGCTTGTCCTGTTCTACTGGATATGTTTCAACTTCTGCAACCTGATAGTGTGGACAAGATCCTTGGAGAGATGAGAGCCGCCATCTCCATTCTGGACCCATGCCCCTCCTAGCTGTTGAAAACAGCCTGAGGGGGAGTGGCAGATTGCATAAGGGGATTAGCAAGGTAGGTTTCCATCTTTGCTACAAGAGGATCTGGTGATCCTGTAATTGAAAAAAGTCCCACCATACTGGAGAACTATTGATCAGTCTCCAATATCCCTTTTTTGGACAAGGTTCTAGAGTGTGTGGATGAAATGAATTATCTAAATCCAGTTCAACCTGTCTTCAGGCTTGGCTATGGAGCAGAGACACCTTGGTAGATGACGTATGCAGGGGACTAGATGGGGGAATGCATGTATTATACCTGTTGGTTCTGCTGGATCTCTCAGCTCCTTTCAATACCATTGACCATAGTATGCTTCTTGGGTTGTCTCTCTGGAATGAGAAGCTCTGTTTTACACTGGCTTTGATCTTTCTTGGAGGGTCAAACTCAAAAGGTGGTGCTGGTAGACGCCTATTCAACATCCTGGCTATGGTCTATGGTGTCCCATAGTCCTGTTCTCCATGCTGTTTAATATTTACATAAAACGTCTGGGAGTTTGGGGGTTCAGTATCACTAGTATGCTGAGGACACATGTCCACGCTCAGTCTGGGCAGTCAGCCAAAGGGCAGCTGATAAGGATTAGAGAGGCACATGGCGAGCGGTTCTTGCAACAAAGTGATCCCTTATTTTACTATAGTGAGAAAACAGTCTTACACAAATATGAAGCAAACAACAGTCCCAGCAATATCTATAAATCAGTATATAATCACAAGTCAGAGGAACAGCAGGAAAAATGGGCAAACGGATGGCAGGAACAACAGGCAGAGGCACAACAGGAAAAACAGGCAAAGACACGGCAGGAGAAATGGTCAGTTAATCACCAACAAGTTCGGGAGGGGAATGGCTCCGTTTTTATAGGTTCAGAGATCAGCACAGCTGGTGCTTTATTAACTGCTGCTTGGTATAAATTCGCTGGGATCTGTGCAGGTGTTCCGTTTGATGCCTATGCTGGGCAAAGGTGGGTATCGGTAAGTTATCTTCCGTGTCAGAAGAAGCAGGGCTCTCTGCTGGGGCTGGCACTGCCCCCTGTTCTGTCTGTAGGGTGGTTAATACTGTCTCCTCCTGTTCAGTAGGTTCTGCTGTTTCAATCTCTAAGTCAGAGTCTATGGCTATTTCCACACTAGGGTCTCAAAAGCCCCTCCCTAAACTGCAAACTCCAGGATTCCATAAGATGTTGAAAGTGGAATAATAGCACTATAGCAGCCTAGTGTGGAAATGGCCTATGTCTTCTGGAAGCAGGGCATGAAAACACACAACTCTATCTCTCCTTTCCATCAGATTCCAAGGAAACTGTTTCTGTACTAAAGCAGTGTCCATTGTCAGTAATGGACTGGCTGAAGGTGAACAAATCAAAAGTTGACTCAGGCAAGATAGAGCTACTCCTTGTCAATCAAAAGGCAGATCAGGAAACAGGGATTCAAGCAGCGCTGGATGATGTTACACTCCCCTTGAAATCTCAGGTTTGTAGCTTGAGGGTATTCCTGGAATCAGAACTGAGCCTGGATGCCCACATTTTGGTGGTAGCAAGGAGTGCACTTGCACAGTTAAAAATAGTGCATCAGCTGCACCCATACCTTGAGAAATCATATCTGGCTACAGTGACACATGCCTTGATTACATCCCATTTGGACTACTTGACATGGGGCTACTTTTGGAAACTGTTCAGAAACTTCAGGGGGTCCAAAATGCTGCAGCCAGGCTGCTGACTGGGGCTGGTTACAGAGATCATGTGACTCCCTTGTTGAAAAAGCTTCATTGGCCACCACTCATTTCTGGGCAATATTCAAAGTGTTGGTTTTGACCTTTAATGCTCTGGGTCCAGACTATCTGAAAGACCATATCTCCACGTACAGCCTGGGTTAAGTTTTAAGATCTGCAGGGGAGGGCTTTCTCTCAGTTCTTCTGCCTCTGCAGGCACGTTTGGTGAGGACTCGGGAGAGAATCTTCTCAGTGGCTGTTCCCAGACTATGGAACTTCCTTCCACAGGAGGTCCAGATGGCTCCGTCCCTGCTGTCTTTCTGCTGGCAGGTCAAGACGTTTTTATTCAGACAGGCCTTTGAAATTTAATTATGGAGCAGTAGTACAAAGGGGTGTGCCATATTTTTAATATTTTTGTTGTATGTCTTCAAGCTGTTTCTAACTTATGGTGACTTTAATGTGAACCTATCACAGGGTTTTCTTAAGATTTGTTTAGAGGGAGTTTGCCTTTGCCCTCCCATGAGGCTGTAAGAATACGACTTGTGCAGAGTCACCCAGTGGGGTTCCCTGGCTGTATGGGGATTTAAATCCTGGTCTCCAGAGTCATAGTCCAATGCTCAACCACTGGTAATTATATTTTAAAGGTTCTGAACCATTTTAACATTTTTTCAAAGCAATATTGTTATTTTTTAACTTTTGTAAATTAACATTTTAGCTCAACTTTTTAAAAATTATTGTAAACTGGTTGGAATCCCATTTCAGGAGAAAGGTGGCATACAAATTCAATCAATCAATCAATAGCTAGCAAAGGTGATTTTCTGCTTATATTCTGTAGTGCATTTCATTATCCAAAATATGTTTGTGATATCATCCCTAGCAGCGCTTCCTCTTCTGAACTCAGCTTGGACATCTGGAACTTGCTCCATATACGGCAAAAGCTTTATTTTTACAATCGAGCATCATTTTGCTTGCATGGGAGATCAGTGCAACTGTCCTACAATAGTGCTACAATCCCTAGCATGCCCTTTCTTGGGGACTGGAATGTATATTGAACTATTCCTGTCTTTGGTCCATTGTTTTGATTTCCATATTTTTGGCACATTTTTGTCTGGAATGGATTCTGTCTCTATAGCTTGGAGGAGGTCTACTGTCATGTGTTCTTGGTGATTGATTTATTCCAAGTGCTTTAAAAGCTTTTCCCACTTCTCTTTCTAAAATTGGTTCATTTTTCATTGGCCCTTCCTGAAAAGAATTTGTCATCATTTCACCTTTTAAATATAGTTCCTTAAAGTACTGCTTCCATCAGCTTTTTATTTGGTCTTGATCACATAATGTGTTCCCCTGTTGATCACATACCATCTCTACTCTCTTGATCTGAATTTCTCTTTAATTTCTTGGATCCTGTAGAAAAGGTATTTTTTTCTTCCTTTGTTGTCTTCTTCTATTTCTTTGCATGGATTATTATAATCACTCTCTTTGTCCCCATGCACAAGTTACTGAACAGTTACATTCAGGATTCTTACCCTTTTATTTAACTTTTATTTTTTGTTTTTTTCTATCCTTAGCTACTTTAAAGAGTTCCATATGCCACCCAAACAGGAATTTCATTATTTTTGGCCCAGACAGTGTGTTTTTGCATTCTTCCCTGACAGTGTCCCTGGTTTTGGTCCAGAGTTCTTCTGGTTTCATGTCAATTACAAGGTCTTTAAATTCTACAGGGATGTTCTTCAAGTTGTATTTTGGCACAAAGCTAAATACTTCTTTAGCTTTGCTGTAATTGTTAATATTAGCAGCTCACGGTTTGTGCCACAATCTGCTTCTAATCTTGTTTTTGCATAGGGAATTCTGCTTCTCCATCTTCTGCTTCCAATTATGTAGTCTATTTGATTTGTGTATTGGCCACCAGGTGACATTGATATATACAGTTGTTATTTGGATTGCCTGAAGAGTGTCTGCAATGAACAAACTGCTGACCTCACAAAATTCATTCAGCTGGTCTCCTGCTTTCTTTCTCAATCCAAATTCTCCAACGTTTGGTTCTGCTCCTTTTCTTACTTTTGCATTCCAATCTTTATGATTATCAATATGTACTGATTCAGTGCGTGATCAATTTCTTCCTGGACAGCCACATCAATTTACTCCTAGATAGCTGCAAAAACAATTTTGATTTCATTATCTGCCTCTGTGGTGGGAGTATAAACTTGGATCACAGTTATATTGATAGGTTTTCCCTGAAGTTTTATTATTTGGCCAGATTTTGCATTGTATCCTCTGGTTGCTTTTGCTACATCTTGCTTCAATGTTAATACCACCCATTTCTTCTTTGATTTTCATTTCCAGACTAAAACACTGTCAAATTATCTGCTTTGAAATGTCCTATTCCTGTCCATTTTAGCTCGTTCACACCAAGCACAGCTATGGCTATATGTTCCATTTCTTGTTTTATGGTTTCCACCTTTCCCTGACTGATGCTTCCCACATTCCTACAACATCCATTGTGCAGATTTGTACTTTTCTTTCACCTCTGCTTATGTCAAAAGCTGAAGTCCTTTTGGCTTGAGTCCAATTACATCATTACAGACAGTGCTACTCCTAGTTGTCGTCTGCTCTTCCCCAATAGCTGATTGAGCGCCTTATGACCTGGAGGTCTCATTTTTCAGCACTATCTCTTGTTTCATTTTGGACTGTCTCAGCGTAGAGTTTTCATGGTAAAGGGCTTCAGGAGTGGTTTACCATTGCTGTCTTCTGTACAATATTGGCTCCTTTGGGGTTAGCTATGCTGCCACTGTCGTGGTCTTTAAGAGATCCTCTGCCAATGTCACCAATCACTGCTGCTGTTGCTGCCCAGTAGCTGTTTAGCATGTTTAGTCTGTCTCCTCACTGAAAGTCTGTTCAGTATGGGAGATCCTACCAGCAGCAGAGCTACCATTAGCATAACTTCTTGCTTCATAGGACTATGCAATCCCACCATGATGGAAAAGTAATACCAAAACAGATCCTCCAACATAGGCAATTTTTGTGGCATTTGGCTCAGGAAGCCCTGTCTCACCCTCCAAAGAGGATTCCTTCAGTGAGGGCATGATGCAAACTCCATCTCCATTGGTGTGTCATTTCCTGCACTCATAGCCATTTGAAGGGCAAATTTGTGGGCCTGGGGAAAATCCTGTTCATGGCGGGTCCTTGTGTGATTTTAATCTTCAGTAAACTTACACAAAGAGCCTCCACAGAAACAAGGTACTTCAGAAGCACACATGCAGTTTATGGAGGACTGAAAATGTGAGGGGAATTACACACTGCTTTTAGCATGCCAATGTTTCACATGTGAAAAAAAAAAAAAGAATCTCCACACCCGCAACCATCTAAACAAGATTACCTGTGGTGTGAACACTCCTTCCAGTTAGGATGTAAACATGTAGCCCTCCAGATGTTGTTGGACTAAAACTCCCAACAGGACTAGTCAGCACAGCAGTGATAAAAAATCTTGGGAAGTTGCAGTAAAACAATATATGGAGGGCTGCAAGATACCCACTCCTGATATAAACCATAACTATCTGAGAACACATTTGATGTATAGGAAAGGCACATCACAGAATTTCATATGTCTTAATACCAAAAAGGCAAGCTGAGCATAATTACCCTGAAATAACATTCTCTGGGCTTTCTTCCTGCAACTACAGCAAACATCAGAAAACTAGAACTGTTTGGGAAGCACAGTGGATTAGTGAATGAGGTTTTAATCTATGGCTAATTAGCTTCGTTTATCTTGTACAGCACCCAAATCTCTTGAGTTAGTGCTCTTATGACTGCAAACCTAGCAGAAACATCACTTTAGCTTCCTGAATTTAAAACCGATCAAAACACAAAATGGTGGCTGACTCAGAGTGTCAGTTATGGGTTGCTGCATGCTTTCAGGTGTCCCACTGGGGCTTGAGCTGCTGGAAGAACATGACAGCTAAAAGCCATAATATCTTCCATCAGACAGTGACAATGGAGTACAGCAGACCAGAAGGACAACGTATCTCATAATTAATATGCCATGGAGATTTACTTGATGGCAGATCGCACTAGTGGACCAGCTTTTTCTTCCTTACCACTCAGTAAGAAAGTGTCAGCTGACGTCTTATTTGTAACTGGATGCTGAGCAGATGCTGCTTTTTAGAGCATGGGAAAATTAAAAGAGCTTGGGAAAAAGTTACACAGAGCTTTGATTTTTTTCTGATATGAGACTACATCTCCTGGAATCTACCAGCCATTCTGCTTATCTTGAAAAGTGCTCGTTTTAACTTTTGACCATTCCTCAACTTGCATCTAATTGTTTGCCCACTGTATAGCAGAATATTCCAGCAGATTTCCTTAAGAGACTTTCATGTTGTTCACAGCCCAGGTTTGGATAGAACTAGTTACAAATAAAGAATTACTTGAAATTCATTATTTTTTCAAAGAAAAATAAATAACAATGTTAGAGTGTAACAATAATTTAACAAGGGATAACTTCACTGATTTTTGCAGTTTAATTGTACCTTTTTTTTCCCAGCTAGCGAGGAGTGGCCTCGCTAGCTGGTGGAGGAGGAATATTCCATGGATCAAGTGCTGACTCGTGCTGAATGTGCTTCACACACTTTGCACTCTTTTGCAAGCAATTAAATGATTATAGGGTAGATGGTGACAACACAGCCAATGACCCACATGTTTTATCCCACAAGCTTATAGGTTTCAGGTGGCTATTTTTAAGAGTTTTTAAAAAAGGAGTTTTAGCTAACCTTGAGAAATGAAAAAGAAAAGAATTAATTTTAAAAACTGTAACTAATAATAGTAACTAACCACTAGGGAGCTGGGGGCTTGTAACTATTATTGCAATTAATTACTTTTAAAAAAGTCTCTAAGTTCTGCTCACAGTTCAATTTCAGCAGTGAGAAATATTGTAACCATACCTTACCACTCCTCAAGCAAGATATGCAATGTTCATAAATTGGTCTTATTCATGACTGGTGAACATGATCAAAGTCAAAATGTGTTTTGGGGTCAAAGTGACCTGAGATGTGTTCAGGGTCATATGTGCAGAGAGGATTAGGCAAGAAAACCTGATGCTGATGGGTCTGGGCTAATCCTTTTACTACTCCAGGCTCTTTGCATTTCTGAATACAATGAAAAACAAACTGCCCAGATTGGTGAGCAATCAGAGACAATCCCTGGATTTTATCCTATAGAGATCTTCCCTGTAAACCCTATCTGATCAAACATTTAGAGATCATCATGAGTCCCATCAATGTTTTGTTACTCCAGAACTAAGCAATCAGCCCATTCTGGACCCCTTTGTCAATCCCATGGGAAAGTCATTATGGCTTTGTCAGCTTATCCCTTCAAAGCATGAAATAGGATATTAAAAAACCTAGCTTCAACCCCAGCCATTTGTACTATGTTGGACATAGTATACTTTATGTGGTGCCCCAGACCGCCATGCCTCTGTGCTACCCTCAGACATTGTCTGAGCTGCTCTGCTGTGACCCCTTCAGGACTGGTGACTATCACTCTTTCCACACAATCTCTCTCTCTCATCTTTCTTACCTCACTTTCTGATTGCCTTGTATGGTTCTTAAGAGTCTCTGACTTCTTGTGTGTTCGTCAAGTCAAATAAAATATCTCGTTAACTTTAACAGAGTCCTCTCTACAGTTAGTACTGGTATACATAGGTGAAAAGATCCTGCCATTACCCTCCTCTCTCAGGCCTCCTTAGAGCTATAATTCCCTCAAATTCTAAGGAGATGCTGGCATTACAGTTGGACTCCAATGTCCCCCATCTCTTAAGTAACGAGGTGCTATTTATCCTGTTATTGTGTGCCTTCAAATTGTTTCCAACTTATAGCAACCCTAAGCATAAGGTGATCCTATCACAGTGTTTTCTAGGGCTGAGCTACAGGTGCTAAAAAAATTCTGGGGATTGATGATGGCAAAAAAATTCATATCCAGGCAATCTGATTGGTGGTACAGAAAACCCAAGATTCTTTACTTCCAAAAGGTGTATGGGAACAACTATAGGAAAAGAGAAGCAATAAAGACAACAAGGATTCCTCTGGCACCTTAAAGACTAGATGCCAGACTGTACCCTAGCAATATAAATTGTTCAGGCATTGGAAATGATAGTAACACAGCCTGATCAATGGTACTGAAACATAGCTCTGGCAGCCCTGCATACCTTATACTGCATTTTCTGAGCTGCTCATCAGCTTAGAACCAGAGCTGAAACTCGCACTATTGTTTTCTTCATGGAATAGGTAAGAGAAGGGCAAATACAGAGCACCATTTTAAGAGCTATATCATGGAAACGAAAGCTCAGTCAAGATTGAATAGCTACAAGTTTGTGATCCTGCATGCTTATGTTTAGCCGTATGCCATTGCAAACACTGAAATCCATGGATTGTCCAAATAAGCCAGTGGCTCAGGCGCTTATAGATCTGTAAAGGAGGTAAGAATGTGCATTGTGCTTTTGTTTTTATTTTGTAGGAAATATCTTTATATGAGAAAAATCAAAGTGTCTCTTCTTTTATAGGATTACCAGACCTGAGGATGCCAGAATAGGACATTTTCCCAAGATGACCTATCTTTTATTATTGCATCAGGGGAGTTCGATAATGGCTATAGAGCAAAGTACAGGGGTCACTGAAGTTAAGACTAACTTGATTTCATAATTTCTATGTATTTTTCCTGGGAATTAAATTTTACTGTGCTAGTGAAGGGTCATTCCACATAATAACAACATTCATTGCAAAGGATGGCCATGAAGCAGTACTGAAAACAAAAATGACCTTCTTACCAATTTCAGCACGGGTATGCATTTTGTCTTCACCACACTTTGAAGAAAATCTTATTCAGATTTCTATAAACAATAGCTGCTTTCATGCTTTTCACATGTGGAACAGAAATGGCATGGGACATATAGCTAGCTATCTTGCTTCAGGGATAGATCCAATTTAATTTACAATAAATACAAATTCTCCTGCTGTTCACAAAGTTCACTCCCTAGTAACTGTAACCAATCTGGGGTGAGAAACTGACCTGGAGCTCATATTCATTTTGCATTGCAGGAATATACAATCCTAGTGGGCCATCATGTCAGGAAAAGCTGGGGCTTCTGATGCTATTTTGAGGAGCAACATGAGTGATTTAATTTGAGTCCTGATCTGATGGGGTAACTTGATAAATGCACAAACATAATGTATGGCTAGAGCCTCCCTCTAGGGAGGGGGAGCTTGTCTGTTTCAATTTTTGCACTATCATTCCTAATTCCAAATCGTAGCAGGTCAATGGAGTCTTAACATTGACATGATCAGCTGACAAGCCTCTTGGGTTTGTGAGGACCAGTCCATTTCATTTCATTTCATTTCATTTCATTTCATTTCATTTCTAAAGGAAACATAAGCAAATATTCTGGATTGGCGAGGTAATATTTGGGTCTGGGACCACTAGCTTGTTGGAGCTGACCTCTGCCTCCCTTAGTGGTCTGCCTCCATACTCTGCCTCCTTTCTCAAGATATCTCTGCATGACCAGCCTGTCTAGCAAAGACAGTGTACACATCAGAGACTGGAAAAGTAAGTCTGTGTGTGAGTGTGTGTGATACATACACAGGACTACAACATGTAATGGGTGACCATCTTGCCTAGTGAAGACTATGTACCTATTTAGAATCTGGAAAAGTTGAGCCATTTCTGCATTACACTGTTATAGTGCTATTATTCTACTTTCAACATCCTACAAAATCCTGGGGTTTGTAGCTCAGGGAGGGGCATTTAGAATTCTCAGCCAGAGAGCTCTTTGGCCTCAGTAGACTACAAATCTCAGAATTCCACAAGATGTTGAAAGTTGAATAATGGCACTATAACAGTGTAGTGCGGAAATGGTCTTAGTTTTTTTGGACTCCTAGAATTCCCCAGCCAGCATGGCCACTGTGGATACTGGGAGCCATAGTGCAAAAAACTAATTTTCCCAAATGATGTTACGGACCTCCAGTTGCAGTGGTCTGCCCCTTCAGATGTTGTTGGACTCCAGTTCCTATCAGCCCCAGAAAACTCCTATGATCACAAATGAAAGATGCAGTCTAATAACATCTGGAAAGCTACAGGCTTCTAATCTTTGCGTGTCCCTGTTGGTGTTCCACTCTGTAAAGTTCCCCGCCCCCATAACATTCTTGTCTCTACTAACATTTCTGCCCATCCATTTAATTCAACAGTCCTTACTGGCAATATATTGCTGGCAACAGAATTAAATTGTACACAGTAATAATCAGGAGGCTTCTTCAAAAGCTTCCAATTAGATGCTGTAGAAGGGAAATGGAAGTATTCAAGAAGTACTTTTCAGCCAGATAATACACCATGAATAATATAACCTCTATAATCCACAGTGTTTTTATAAGCCCCAGGAAGTTGCATGTGTGATCTATCTCAGGTTTGTGTGAAATCTGAAGGGTTAACAAGGCAGAAAGGGAATTGTGGTGGAAGAGATCAGCAAAGACTATAGAGTTCAATAAAGGCAAAGCAGACCCTAGAGAGCAGCATTGTTTACTGTAGGATTTGAAACAACAGCACAGAACATGAAATCACTAAAGAACTCAAGGATATATATGACTGTGTTCTCAAATCCAATTTGGGAAGCTGGAAAAATCAGATCTAGAAGATGACTCAAACACACATTTGATTTGGTACTGAAGCAACTGACACAGGTCAGACTTTAATGAAGAAAACAGAGGATCTTGAAAATAGAGACAGACAGAAAGTGGAGCTTATGGGTTTAGAAGAAGAAAGTAAATAGAAGTACCCCATTAAATCAATAAAGAAGATAGCAGAAGCTCTTTAGATAAACCCTGCTATTGTCGGTTAAAAAAACCTTATGTTTTCCAAACTGATCAAATGAGAATCCTAAGACACTATAAGTGAGAAGTGGAACCCGTAGAGCAGCAGATTTGGTGCCATGGTCCCACCACTAGCACAAGAAGCCCACGTTTCCTTGCTCTGGCATGGGAAAGTGATACCACACCTTGCATCAAAGTTGCAGCAATAGTCTTTATAGCTCTAGCTCAGATCTCAGCCTATAAATTCTAGTTCCACCGAGACAGTAGGAAAGGAACTCACCATGGAAGCATCCACCTCACTCCAGCATTGTTGTTGTGGGCACACTATACAGAAATAGCTTGAAACCCACTGAAATGAAGAAGCTTACAAAACGTATTTTGCTTTGTACTTAACAGGAACAGGTCAGATGCTTGCCTACTACCTACAAAATCAGCATTCTTTAGCAATTTACTGTATAATGAAACAAGTGATGAAGGCAATAGCATAAAATAAAGTCAGCCCTTTACTTTTTAGCCCTTTGGAAACACTCAGTGAATTTACAATTAATACAAACATTAACATGAAAGATAACATCCTATATGCAACTGAAATAACAGCAAATCTCATTAAAAATCTATTTTTTTTCCCTCTAGCATTAGATGGACTGCAAAGTCAAACCTTTTTGCTAGTGCAAAACATGGCAGCAAGATCACTGATCATGGTTCCATATGAAGCCACGTAACACCAGTCTTACAAGAATTGCACTGGCTACCAGTACACATTTGTTATGAATATAAGGTGCTGGTGATGACATTCAAGGCCCTAAATGGTTTGGGACTTTGATATCTGAATGTCTGCCCAGGCACTGGGAAGTGGCCCTCCTCTGCCTCTGTAGTGTTTTAGTAGCAGAATAGTCTCCCTTTGGAGATATGATTGTTATCCACGTTAGTTTCATTCTGCAGCCAAAGTAATAACAGCTTTTTTTAAAAAAAGCCTTTGGGGCCTAATTGACTTCTTTCAAATTGAACATACACATGATTTTTACACTGTTTTAACCTTTTAACCTGCTTTAACTTGTTAAATTGTGTAATGCATTTTTAGTCTATTTAAATTGTCCTTTAGTGTTTTAAATCATAAATTGTTTTCAATTGTTTAAACTGATATTTGATCAATACTTGGAGGTCCTATGATATAGGACGGGATATAAATATATATTGCAACTCTGTTAACCCTTGGTGAAGTGCCATAATAGAGGTTGTTTTTTTTTAAGAGAACACCTAAGTCATATGGAAAGATTTATAGATATTTATAGGTAAGTATTTATATATATTCCACTGCGCCTAAATCCTTGATATTTAACAAATTATTATGTGTTAATGATCTATAATTAAAAAGGGGAAATTTCCTCATTAAATCATACTAGATCTGTTGAACACTGCTGATACATTCAATAAATCAAGTGCTTAGTAGCTATATAGAATACCAGCAAACACTGTGGGCCTTTTCACATGGCATTTCTCATGCGAAAGGGCCTCCGGAGCATCACACAATTGCGAGGAGCGTTTCAGACAACATCCTCGCAATCGCGTGATGCTGCCAGAGCCGGCAGGCACCGATCGTGCACTATATCATTTTTGGTTTTTAGCTCTGGGGCCACACGCACACTTACCGTCCGTGTGGAGCTCTGGAGCCACAGCCCTCGCGCTTCCTCCCCCAGTGCCGCCTGGAAAAATACCCAGCTGCACTGCAGAAAGAAGAGGCAGAGCTCTCATGCTGCCTGCTGGCCAGTTGGCAACTCCTGAAGCGCAGAAGTAGGGGGGACGCGAGAGCCTCACGGAAGAAGCTGCTCGTGTGATCCCTGCAAGACTGTGCCGGACAGACATAAGGTGCGAAAAGAGCCTGTATTAGAAATGAATTTTTTAGCTAAAAATAAAATAAAATAATGCTGAATTGATAAATGTTTTAAAACAGAACTAGTACCGCTTCCTCCTTTGCTGGTTTTCTGTTATTTTAGATTTTAGCTGAGGGGCGTAATAAAAAAAATTGGAAATCAAATCAGATAAATTAAGCCTTGTCATCATTATCACTCCCACCATTATCTTGACTTCCAAGCAATTAGTCCCAAAACATCAAAGAGCAGAGAATTCCATAATATGGGTGAGGCCACTCAGAAGGCTATTTCCTTTGTCCCATCCACTAAGCCTGCATCACAGTTAAGCCATGGGCCCTTTCCGCAGGATGACACTCTTGTGAGTGTGTCCCCAACACTCCTCCCCGCACATGACAGAAGGGAGCAAGGAGGACGCACTCCGTCCTTCCAGACTGCAGTCGGCCTTCTTCCTATGCAGCAGTTGGGGAGGAAGCATGTAGATCGTGCTTCTGGCCCTTCTGCATGGCCAGCTGTGATCGAAGGCTTGTGCGATCGGGGATCATTGACAGACTTTTCCCAACAATGATATACCCCGTGATCACACTAGCTGACAACGTGAGAAGGGCGGGACTGTGTCAACACCATGCAGAAGAGTGTCATAGTCCTGCTCCTTTTGTGTCCCCATACTGGGACACCACCATCCTGTGGAAATGGCCATGGAGGAGATCATCTCCATCAGATGTTAGGGCACAGAGAGATAGGTCAAGGATGTAGCAGTCACTAAAGTATCCTGGAAACAAAAAATCTGGAACTTTAAAAATAACTGTCAGCACTTTGGAGAAACGGATTTGTTATCAGTACAAAAGGTACGTGATCTCATGAGTAAATTGAACAGACAGTCTTGGAAACGTTACTTTCCATGTTTGGTTGAGGGAATTCTGGAAGTTGTACCTCCCCAAATTACTTTTTTTCAAGGTCTGCTTAGTTTATGCTTGCCACCCAGCTATGTTTTCCCATGAGTTCTACACACATGAGTGGCTGCCACTTTCACACATTACAAGGTTGATTATAAGAAGTGAGATTGTTCATGCTGTTACCCTCTTCCCTCTGTCCATAAGCATTCCTAATGCATACTCCAGTGCAGAAGAGGGGGAAAGTACAGCAACTGGACGATGGGAATGTTGTTCTGTAAGCTGCCATGAGTGTCACTTTTGGGAAAAAGATGGGATCTAGATTGACTGCTTGTTGAGAGAAAGACTGTGGCCATTTGTAGACACAGGACTAGCACTGCTGTGTTTGAGCTGTACAATAGGAATGCAGCAATCCAAAGTTACATTTTTGGCAAAGGAATTCCCAGAATCCCTTGGCCTTCATGGTAGCTGCAGGATTCTGGGAGTTGCAATCTTTTTTTCTCCTCTTAAAAGTAGCTTTTCCAAGCTCTGGGGATATGATGATATTCCCACATCAGAAGTCTGAAGAGATGTGGGTGTGGATGTGGAATCTGGGTGGCCTGCAACAACTGACTGATGAGGTAGCTGCCATGATAACTAAATGGAGCCTCCATGTCCAGAGGAAGCATATCTGTGATAGCTACCTGTTGGAGACAAACAACAGTGCAGCCATCATTTTTATATCTTGCTTGTGATCTTCCAGGCCCTTTCCGCACCTTACCTTTTTTCGGTGCTGGGGTGCGGGGATTGCGCGAGCAGCCTCCAGAGAGAGGCTCTCGTATCCCCACTGCTTCAGCTCCACACAAGCTGCCTGCTCCCAAGCAGGTAGTGTGAGAGCCCCACCTCTTCCTTCCGCAGCGCAGCCTGGGAGTTTCCTAGGCTGCGCTGGGGCAGGAAGCATGGCCACCGTGGCTCCGGAGGCTCCGCATGCATGGCAAGTGCGCATGGGGCCCTGGAGCAATGCATGATCGCACACCATTTTCGGCTGAAAGCCGAAAATGAAAAAGTGCGCAAGCAGTGTCTGCCCTATCCTGGAGCGTCGTGCGATTGTGAGTGCGTCGTGTGGATTGCTCCTCACAATCGTGTGACGCTCCAGGTGCCCTTTCGCATGGCAAATGCTGTGCAAAAAGGGCCCCAGAGGCATCTGTCTATCTAGTGTTGTAAACAAACTCCCAGATTAGATGGACCTTTTCCCTTTTACAGGAAGGCAACATTTATGCTGCTATGTTTCCCTGTTACCTATCTGTTCCTGTTAGCTAAGAGCAGGACAGCTATTTCAAATGTACTGAAAATAAACAAGGAGTTCTTGTCCTTTTGTACATACCAAGAAATAAACAAATGATAGATTATGTCATAAATGTAAACCACTATCCATGAGTAGGTGTGAACTGATTCATTCACAAAGCAATTTAGTTTACCAGAAACAGTCTTAACTGTCTCTCTCCCCATGTGGAAGTTTTAAAATCTTCACAAATGAAAGCTGCATAATTATTTTTAAACAGTAATATGAAAACAGGATGGCAATCTGGCTGCTATGTCAAATGCCGTACCCTTGGACGCTGTGAAGCAACCACTCCATATCATAGACACTGAGGAGCAGCAGCAGTTCCCCAGGTCTTCCATCCGATTGAGCCCCAGCCATTCTTCCCCCTGTAAGCAGAGCTGGTCTGTTGTGCACCTGGTCTGTTATGCAACTTTTACATTAACCTGTTCCCCTAGGCTGTGCCACTGCCAGTGCTGAAGTTTCAGCTGCTGATCCAACTGGCTTCTGCATACGGAATGGGGCAGTGCCACCTCATCCTTTGTTTGAGATTGCACAGTGCCATAGACAGGGCCTGAAGCAAACAATGCCAGCTATGGACAGTGGTAGGGGTAACAAGGAAAACCAATGGGTGAGAGTATTGCTCACTACAGTCATCTATCTATCATCTGTCTGCCTTCCTGCCTGCCTGTCCATCCACCCATCCAACCAGATCCATTGATAGACCAGTCTGGGAGGACCAGCCTTCTGGGCCACCAATAAATCAGGGTTGCTTGAAGCCACCTGCCCTCTCCACTCCTCTGCCATGGAAGGAGGAAAAAGGAGGAGAACAGAGCCTGGTTCTAGCAGCCCTTGCATACAGAGAGAATGATTTTGCTACTTCCATCTTCCCTTTCTTTTTCCTCCATTGCAAAGAGGAAACATGGATTAAATGGACCTTTTCCCTAACTATAGGAAGGCAATTTTTATGAAGTGGCTGTAACAGCTGCTCTTTTTAAAACCATCGGCCTTTCTAGGGCAGTCATGGTGGCAGCAGGGAGCTGGGAGAGGCATTTTAAAATTTTTGCCTCTAGGTCACTGGCTGCTAAGCTTTCCTACCTCTGCACCTTCCTTGAGAATGCGCATGAGCTTTGCTGCTGTATTTATCTAGACATCTGTCTGGATTTATATCCCACACTTCTTATGCTGACATACCACTCAGGGTGGCTTGCAACAATCAAAACCCATTATAAAATGAAGTAACATGCTATTGCACAATCCAACAATAGGGAAAAAAACAAAAAACAAAAAACAAAAACAGGGCAAGTCCATGAGATAAGCAAAGAGATTGTTTTCTAACCAATCCACCTGAAGAAACAAAGACTAGAAGACAACACGGCAGACAAAATTATTTATTTTTCCAGTACATTCCAGATCATTTTAAATGACAATGGTCCTTCATCAAGGGTCTGCACAGGTGACTGACAAATACAATCTAAACAGACAGTCATCGTTTCCCTGATGGGCACTAAAATTATAATTGTAAGGGTCCAAAGTATTTTAAGTTTTTAAAAATCTACTTCATTGCAGTTTTGGGTTCTCATTTTTGAGAACCTATTTTGGGTTCTCATTTTGTTGCATCTAGAAAAATAACTTCCCTCTAGCCTTACTATCTGGTGGAACAGCAAGGGAGGGGGCTGAACAATCCAAAACATAATTTGGATTGACTGCTGAGAAAGCTATTGCTCTAGTCTCATTAACCAAGCCTCCACCATAGTTGGGAGACACAGAAGGGCTTCTTCTTCTGGCCCCTCCCGAAACTGCAAACCCCAGGATTCCGTAGGATCTTGCAAGTGGAATGATAGCGCTATAACAGCCCAGTGCGGAAATGGCCCTAGACTTTGAGAGACCAGGGTTCAAAATCCCACTTGGCAATGGAAACCTTAGGCAAATCACGTACTCTCAACCTTAAAGGAAGGCAATGGAAAGTCCCCTCTGAACAAATCTTGCCAAGAAAACCCCTTGGAGTTGTCAGAAGTCAGAAATTACTTAGAGGCACACTATAATGCACCAAAACAAGTAATCTGTTGGGAAGGGGTGAGAGTATGGAATGCTGGGAGTGACTGGTGTTTGGCTGAAAGTTTGAAGGGATGTTTAAAATGCTAGGTGGAAGTCAGTGACTCAGAGGGAGAGAGAGATGTGAATTAAAAGTTAGTTAGTTAGGGTCAGTCATGACTTAGGTTCTTTTCGCACCTTACTTTTTCTCACTGCCATTGTGCGGGGATTGTGTGAAAAGCCTCTTGCAGGAGGGAATTGTGTCCCCTGCGCTTCCCTCTGCGCCAGCTCCACGCTGGATGGAAGGAAGCATGATAGCTATGCCTCTTCTTCCGCAGCACAGCCGGGTACTTTCCCAGGCTGCACTGGGGGAGGAAGCGTGGCCATCGCGCTTCCTGAGGTTCCATGTGCCAGGTAAGTGCAGGAGAGATGCAGGAGGAATGTGCAATTGCGGGGTATAATCTACAATTGCCGCGGGATCGCTACAAGAACACTGAGCGATTGCAAGAACGTCATGTGGAACCATCCTCGTGATCTTGCGGTGCTCCCGTGGCCATTTCATGTGGGAAATGGTGTGCAAAAAGGGCCTTGGATGCGTTAAATAATTATTTTTAACTGATGTTGAACTTCTATTTAATAAATTAATTTTGTATTAATTTATTAAATAGAAGTTCAACATTTGTGCCTCTGAGAATGCTACAATAACATTATTAATGTGGATGAGTTCAGACACATGGTGTCTATGGGTGGCAGTGCTGGTTCAAGGGTGGTGGTGTTTACTGGAGGAATTATTCAAATAGAAGTCTTGCACATGAATTCTGAGTGCATTTAGAAGGTTCTCATGTTTCGTGCTACAGTGGTGGGAGAGGAAGAAGTCCTCACAACTGCTGGCAGACCTAAGATAGGTGGAAGTCCCCACAGTCCCAGTAGGCAGAGGCCTGCACTGAAGAGAGCTTTTGAAATTAGGCTTAAGGGTGTATGAAGCCTAAGGGTCAAAGGTTGCTCACCCCGTCATAATGCTCTGTTTCATGCCTTATAAAGGTGGTAAGAAAGCAGACCAACACGCAGTTTCACATCTTTATATGCCCAGAGCCTTTTAGTCACCTGGAATTTTTGGGTGCTGGTGTAACTGTAAACTTGTCTCCCACAAAAGTAAGTGGTAGGGAAAGAAAGGAGGGTTTCTCATAGAATCATAGCATTGGAAGAGACCACAGGGGGCCATCCAGTCCAACTCTCTGCCATGCAGGAAGCCACATCAAGGCACTCACCACAGATGGCCATCCAAGCTCTGCTTAAAAACCTCAAAAGAAGGAGATTCCACCACACTCGGAGGCAGCATATTCCACTGCCGGACAGCTCTGACCATCAGGAAGTTCTTCCTGAGGTTTAGGTGGAATTTCTTTTCCTGTAGTTTGAATCCATTGCTCCTTGTCCTAGTCTCTGGAGCAGTGGAAAACATGCCCGCTCCCTTCTCGACATGACATCCCTTCAAATATTTAAATATAGCTATCATGTCTGGGAATAGTAAAAACAAGTCAGAACACCCAATACTAACAGGCAAATAGAAGACAACTTGCATTTCCTCCACCAAAGCAAATACAGAACGCCTAACAGCTTCATAAAATCCAAACACCACCAAGCACCATATACGTGTTGTGATAGCAGATTCCGAAATGCATGTATTTTAAAATGTGTTCATAGGCTGCAAAACTGACTATAAAAGTGGTTGGTCTAGCCTTAGGGCTAGAAGATAAATGGTGATGAAATCTCTCTAACAGTTTTCTTCCAGATGCTTTTCCTGAATCTGAAACTATTTAACAATAACACCTGAAATCATCCTTCAACAATGTAATGCTCTTCAGATGTGGTGGAGTAAAATTCCCATCATCCATAGGTAGCATGGTTTTTGGCATGAAGGGTCTTGCTCTACAATACATCTGGAAAGTGTCAGGTTTAGAAAGATTGCGACCTGGGAATATGATTCACCAAACTCAATGAAACTTACTTTTCAGAAGACGTATACAGGACTGTGCTGTGACTGCCACTATTGCTCACCCAATGACCATGCCTCATAGAATCACAGAATCATAGAAATGTAGAGTTGGAAGAGACCACAGGGGCCATCCAGTCCAACCCCCTGCCATGCAGGAACACCCTAATCTTTCATAAGGCAAAATGCCACTGCACTTCTGTACATTGTTGCTCACAGATATGTATTTACATATTTTATTCAGTTATTTATATTTATCCATCAGCATTTAATTACTGAAATACATTCTTATTAAAATTACACGTTACTACTTACAATTCTATAAAGCGTAATATCCCAATTTTATTTTTTTAAGGAGTGAACCTCAAGCACTACTTAGGTGAAAAAGCATAGCTTTCCATGCACATTTTTTTTCCTCCTCATAAATGCCTACAAAGAGTGTTTTTAAACCCATTCTGCGGAGAGGAGCTGAGGCTCACAAAAGAAACAATTATTCAACCAACAATTCCACAGTGCTGTTTTCACAATGACAAATTGGGGTGGGGCTGTATGCTGAAGGAAAAACACAGGATACATTCTAAACCAAAACACATTTTGAGGAAAAAATGTTCTGAGCCTATTGTTGACCTGTGATTTATGCCCAGATATTCCATATCAAAACTGGACATACAAAATTCTCAGTACATATGACATTTCAGTTCAGGAATTAATATGCCACCAGAACTAATGTGCAACTAATGTGCAAACTGCCACATCTGCCAGTTGCACACATTATTGCTGCATGCACACACTCAAGGATACAGAAACTGGCTGTGGCTTCCCAGCACTTACAAACTGAATTTGTACTCTGAAAGCAATCCCAACCAAATCTCCCCTACCACAAACAAACTTAAGCCATCATGAATTTATTCTTTAGAAATCTTTACAGTTTCTAATCTGTTAGAATGCCTCCCTGCAACCGTTTCCCGTATTTCCTTGAAGGCTTTCCTCAAACCTCATCTTTTCTTGGAAACCTGTGGTTCATCCCATAGCCCCCAAGATGACTGCAACTTGTGCAAAAGAAATGACCGCGCATTTGCCCCTCCTGAAACCACGCCTCCATACTTTCCTCTGTTGCTTTCAATATAAAATCTTACACTGTAAGCCTTTCGGGGCAGGGACTTGTCACAGCTGTTCTCCGCTAAGTACTAAGTACGCTGATGGCGACCACTAAGCATACGTACGCTCTTGCGGATGCTGATCTAACCTGAGGGGTGCGGATTCCTCCCTGGGCTGCGCGAGCGCCATCCACGAGAGGGATGCTGTCACCCGGGAAAATGGCCTTCCGCGCTCTTTGCGCTGCAGCGCGATGCCTCCGAGGGGAGGCGAGGGAGCAACGTTCTCGCGGCCCCCACCCCCGGCAAACCAGCGCCCCGCAGGCGGACCCGAGAGAGCCGCTGGATTCAAGCGGGGCTGTGGCCCCTGCCGCCGCCCTGCCCACGCGTCTGCCGCTCTCGAGGAGTGATGCGCGGGAGAGAGGCCACTTCCGCACTACGACTGCTATGGCGCTATGATTCCACTTTCAACATCCTAGGGGATCCTGGGCTTTACAGATAGGCCCCTCCCTAAAGTGCAAACCCCGGGATTCCATAGGATGTTGAAAGTGGAATCATAGCGCCATAGCCGTCTAGTGCGTTATTTGGAAGCCCCCCTTCGGCGAGTCAGGCCAAGCCGCCCGACTCCTCTTACCTGGGCGCCTCTGCCGCCGCCGCCGCCGCCGCCGCCGCCTCCCGGCCTCCCCGCGCCCGCCTCTGAGCGGACGGTGGGAGCCGGGGATGCCGAGGCAGCCCGGGCGGCTCCGCTGCCCGCCCAAAGCCCGCCGCTGCGGGGCCCTGCCTCCCCTCCGGGGCAGCCGCGTCGAGCTAATTTTATCAGTCGCCCTCCCCGCTCCCGAGCCTTCCCTGCCTGGCGGCGGCGGCGGCAGCGGCGGCAACGTTAGAAAATAGCGCTTCGCCCACTCATCCTCCCCAGGCCCCTTCTTCAGGGAAAATATTTATCTTATTATGCCACGGCGAGGGTTTCCATGGCGCTGATGACTTTCACACTGTTGCCCGGGCAACCACTCCGGGGCCATCTTTGGACGGGCTGAGAATGCCCTTCCCGGACAAATAAGGCGAGCGGGGGCGGAGGCGGCGCGGCCGGAGCGGCTGCGCGGGGAGAGGGCTGCGCCCCTCGCTCGCCCCCTAGCGGCGGCTTGGCTGCCCGTCTCCGGACGGGCGGACCGGGGCGCTCGCGGCAGAGTTTTCGCCCTCGGGGTGAACGCGGGCCTTTGGGCCACTTCCGCACTGGAGTGTTATAGCGCTATTATTCCGCTTTCAACATCTTATGAAATCCTGGGGCTTCCGTAGGCCTCTCCCTAAACTGCAAACCCCAGGATTCCATAAGATGCTGAACGTGGAACAATAGCCCTGTAACAGTCTAGTGCGGACATGGCCTTCGAGTTCGTGCTGCGAGACCGACCCACTGTGACTTTTTGAAGGGGACCCGAAGGAGACCCGCTCTGTTGGAATGCAACCCGCCCGCCTTGTCTGCTCGGAAATTAAACCTTGCCGAGTCCGACGGGGCTTACTCTCAAGGCTTAAAAAGGCTGTGAGGATCGCAGCCTCAATTAAAGCTTTGAGGGCGCCCCGTGTCAGCCTCGGAGGGGACGCGCACTTGGTTCCCAAGGGGTGTTTGCCGTGTGCCTCTGTTCCCCTTCTCCACGACCACTACTGCCGTTTCTTGCTCTCTGGGCACCCGGGGAACGTCAATCAGCTGAAAGGGAAAGCGGTCCTGCTCCAAGAGCCACGTTTCAAGGACCATGTGCTCCCCTCCTCTCCCTCGCTTTCTTGTATAAGAACTTCGTCAGCCTGCCCTACTGCTCTCACTAGCTTCCCTCTCCTGGGCCGGGATTTCTTGTTAGGTTGGCTTGCCCCATGTCTTGGTCTGGTCCACCGGCGCTTTCTAGAAGGACAGCGCTGACAGTCCAGTGGTACAGAGGTATCCAGATTTAACAGAACTTCATTGGGAAGAAAGTTTCTGCAAAATTGGAAAAGGTCTCCAAGGATCACCTTATCCATCCCCCTTCTGATGCAGGAAAGCCATAGCTAAAGTATTGATGACAGACGTTTAGGTGAGTATTTATTCATTTAGCAGCCTGCCTTTCTCCCCAACATGGGACTCCAAGGCAGCTCACCAAAAGCCACTGTGCTGTTGTGTGCTGCTGTCCGTCAGTGGTAGAACCAGACCTGTAGAAAGAGGAGAGATGAGGGGATTGTGTGAGGGCACAGGCAACCACTTGAAGAGTTGTTGTTCATGGTCTCTGTGCCTCACAGGAAAGGGTTACTAGCTTACCCTAGGAAGCAGGGTAGGTCAGTTGAGAATGGATGACAGGACCACCCTG
This sequence comes from Iguana delicatissima, assembly GCA_948472985.1. Lineage (NCBI taxonomy): Eukaryota > Metazoa > Chordata > Lepidosauria > Squamata > Iguanidae > Iguana > Iguana delicatissima. Next base: position 42,342 of record CAOKZL010002289.1, on the reverse strand, counting down.
TCAAATGATGCATCTGCCCTTGTCCTACCCTGTAGGTGGTAGTGCTGAATAAACATGGATGACTGTGATCACATTGCCACCTTGAAAACTGCAGGTAAGAAGATACCCTTCAACAATACATACGATGTAGCGCTTGTGTGAGTGGAGTGGTATCTTTTTTTAATAGTCCAGGTTTATTGGCTGGCTGATAGCCCAAACTGATGACTTCCCCCTTATTTTGTGGGTCTTTGGGCAGATACAGGGAGACCTGTCTTCCTTCACGCAAAACAAAGGAACAATTTGGCAACTATGTCACAAGAGTGGATGAATGGAAACTAAAAGTACTTGCAATGTGGCATCTGCAGGAATGTCATGAGCCAGGCCTGCCTGGGCCACTACAGAGCTATGAGCATACAATCTATCTTGTCCCCTTAAATTTTAACTAGGACTTTGTAATGGAAGTGTTCAGTCTTGGAGAAAAGTGTGTCCCAGGGATCAGCAATCTTGTTTCCCTCTGCTGCAGTATCATCTGCATTTGAGGGTCCTCCTGGAAACAAACATGTCTATGTATAGGGATCCCTACTGCCCAACAACCAGACTGAAATTCTGTTGCAAGAGGGACAATACATGCATGGCCCCAGTTGTGTGACTTGTGTAACTACAGGTGTTTGCCAGATTATTCCCCTGTAGTGCCAGGGGAAATGTGTGCCTCTGAATAGATCATTCTCACAGATCCGTTGCCAGGCTGTTCAGTTTACAGGTCTTTGTCCCCACCACCACCACATACACTTGCTTGCTGATGTAGAATATTGTGGTCATCTTGTTAGAGACCATTTGAACCACTTTCTGAAGAATGTGGTATTCAGATGACCACATGACCTTTGTAACTGAGAGCAGTTCCAGGGAACTGATGTGATTCCTTTGATTTCTCATGGACCAATAGCCATAAACTGTAAGGTCTCACACCAGCCAGGATGCATCTGATGCCACCATCATTGTCAGATGGGACAGTCAAAAAGTTATGCCTTTGTACTGATTTGTGAGATGAACAAACCAACAGTGGAAAGTGGAGCATTCTATGGAGATGGTCAGAACACAGATCAAAGTGTCAGAGGAACATCTGCAGTGGCGGGAACTATAGTAAGGCACACAGTGGCATTGATGTCAATGAGGCAAAGAGCCTGAGAAGCCTCATGATCTGCCAGACTAACACTGTCCAGGAACCTAGAAGAGCAGCCACTAGATATTGAGTTGCATGTCCCCCTTTGATGACTAGAAATGCCCAGCCCAGGAGAGAATCCAGACATGCACTGATGGAAATCCAGGCATGCACCAGTATCAGGGAAGATTTTTGTAGGTTTACTGGGAGATGGAGATCGATCAACAAGGATAGGGTTCTGCCTACATCTTTGTATAGCATCTCTTCTGAAAAAGCTAATCATCCAAATACTGGAAGATATTTATTCCCCAGGTTCTCAGAGAGGATGTAACAACTGCCATTACTTTTGTGACTACCAAGGAGCTGTTAAAACTCCAAAGAGAATCTTGAATGGGAACCATTGTAAAACACAGATACTTCCTGTGTTGCAAGCAGATTGAGATGTCAAAATACATGTCTTGAAGATCAAGACAAACAAATGAATCCCTCCTGGCCATCAACAGAAGTAAGATGGAATGAAGAGTGATCTTGTGAAACTTCTTGAGAGTGATATAACAGCTTACCTTCTGAGTTTGATGATGGGTTGCAATGCTCCATCCCTTTGATATTGTAAGTACTAGGGGAAAACCCATGTGAGACAAATGCATGGGGGGATTGGTTTGATGGCATCTTTCTGGAGTAGTGTAGCAACCTCTTCCATCAAGACTACAGAGGAATGAGTTACTGGAAAATACCTGATGGAGGAAGGCAAGCAAATTTGATTGCAGACTGTACGCAAATAATGGTGCACACCCAAGACTCTCAACAAATCTGTTCCCACATGTCAGAATGGCTGGCCAGACAGGGTGGATCATGATTTTGAAGAAAGAAATGCAGAAAATTAAGGAGAAAAGCTGGAAGATGAGATGAGACAACTGTAATGCTTTGATCCGGTACATATTGGCCTTGTGCATATTAGTGGGTGAGAAATAAGTAGCCCTTACAAAGTTACTGGAGTACAATTCCCATCGACCCAAGTCAGCAACAGTCAGTAGAGAGGGATGCTTGAAGATGCATCATCTGGAGGGCGATGGTGCCCAGCTCCTGCTCTAAACTAAATATGACTTGTACTGCAAATTCCTTGGCTTGGATATAGGTGTTTTTGTAAGAAAAGGACTATAGACCCCTTAATAGGTACAGATGTGCAATTGGCTCAAAAGCTAGATGGGCAGGGGGCAATCTAGATGTAAGAACCATGAGGGTCAGCCATTAGCATCTGTTACTCCAAGAGATGGGGGATGTTGGGGTCCACCTGCAATACCAGCATCTCCTTAGAATTTGGGGGAATAATAGCTGAAAGGAGGCTTAAGAGACGGGGTAACAGCAGGATCTTTTAATCTATGTATTCCAGTATTAACTGTAGAGAAGACTCCAGTTAACAAAGCATACAAGAAATCAGACACTCTTAAGAATCATACAAGTCTATCAGAAAGTGAGGCAAGAAAGATTGGATAGAGAGAGATTAGGGGTAGAAAGGGTGATAGTTACCAGTCTTGAGGGGTTCAGACAGTGTCTGAGGGTAGCATGGAGGAATGGCAGTCTGAGGCACTATGTGCTACATACTACAATTGACTGAGGTCAATGCTAGGGTTTTAATACCTTATTTCACACCCTTAAGGGGTGCATTGACAAAGCTGTAATGGCTTTCTCACAGGACTGACAAAGGAATCTGGAATGGGTTGACTGCTTAACTTCAGAGTACAAAACACTACTATCTCTTAATGTTTGGTCAGGTATGGTGTATTGGGAGGATCTCCATAGGGTAATATCAAGGGATGATCTCTGGTCCTGACCAATCTGGGCAGTTTTGTCTTTCATTGTATTCAAAGATGCCAAGAGCCTGAAGCAGTGAAAGGATTAACATAAACCCATCAGCATTAGGGTTTTCTGCATAATCCTATCTGAACTTTCATAATCTCAAACATGTCGCCAGTCAGCATGACCCTAAATATGTCAGTGTGATCCTGATTGTGTTCTCTGTTTATTAATAAATTCAGTTTATGAAAATCCCATATTTCGTAGGAGGGGTGTAGGGTGTGATAACAGCACCTACTGAGATGAAGCAGCCAATTCTAGTTTTTGTTTTGGCTTTTAATTCTATCAGCAGGGCATATGCTTAAGGAGGAGTGCTTGGTGATCTTCCATGAACGAGAAGAAAAATCCAAAAATATTTTATTTTGTAGCCTTATCATGTCTTGATGTGGAGTAATAATAGAATTACAGAATTGGAAAGTGCTTCAGCAACAGGTCCCTTTAGTACAGCCTTCTACTCAATGCAGAAAACTGGCATGTGGCTATCCAGCCTCTGTTTAAATACTTCCAGTGAATAAGAGCCTGTCACTGTCCAAGTCAAACCTGTTCCAATGCCAAACAGCTTGCACCATAATGAAGTTTTCCCTCCCAATGTTTGGTTGAATTCTATTTCCCTGCAATTTATTTCTGCTGGTTTTCATCCTCTCCTCTGGAGCAATGAGAAACAAGTCTGTTACATTTCCTGTGTGACAGCCTTCAGATATCAGAAAGCCACTCTCAACGTTTTTGATCTTCTCTTATTCAGGTGGAACACATCCAGCTCCTTCAAATGGTCTCTGAAAGCACTTGGCTTTCACCCCTCTCTGGTTGCTATCCTGGTTGCCCGCCTCCAGATACATATCAGTTTTTGAGTATCTTTCTTATAATATGGTACCCTGGGGGCCCTTTCACGGTACAAAATCATAGTACTACGATTCCAGTTTAACTGCTGTGGCAAATTGTAACATCCTATGGATTTGTAGTTTAAGAAGGAGCACAGATTCTGCTAACAAGCCCCCATGATAGAGTCACCATAACTCTGAAATGACTTGAAAGTACACAAGAACAAATGTAGCATTCTCAGCTAGAGAGCTCTAGTGCCTCATCAGACCACAAACCCCAGGATTCTGTTGGATGTAGTCATGGCATTTAAAGTGAAATCATCGTGCTATAATTCTGTAGTATGAAAGGCCTCCTCAAAAGGGCACAATAACATAGTTGGTGGCATTTTAAGACATTTAGCAAGTAGATCTAGCCTCTCGGAAGTGACTTTTGTTTTTACTTGGTGCTTGCACCTCATTGTTAGCTGTTTTGTTTTTCAAATTCTAGCCTGAGCGCAATATGTACATGACTGCATTAAGGGAGAGTAAGTGCCAAAACCCTGAGAAGCCATTGTATTCTGCCCCCGAGGGCATAATTTTAAGGGATCAAGATGTGCTGTGGTGATAATATTGTGGACCAGTCAGCTTGGATGTCTTTCCCATGATGCTATGCAGCATCAATGACATTTCTGCAGGCCAGCTCCCAATCTTCTGCAACCCACTAACTTGCCTAAGATGCTTCTCTCCTACCATACGTCTTTCCTTTCCCTACCGTGGGAAATTGGGTAGTATATCAGGCTATTCATGAATGAAAAGGAAATGAAAAACAAACACATCGTATTTATAAACAGAGACAGACAAGGAAAGCTCCCAGCCTGGAGTGCCAGACAATCTGTGGGAATGAACAGTGTTTTCTTTACAATTATATTAATAATTATTTCATATAGTTCTTTGTAAATGTTCGAAGGACTTTGCCGTTGTCCAGTCATGCTCACTGAAACCCTTTGAAATAAAAATAAGCATTGTCCACATTAAACCAGGGTTGGGAATTGTACATCCTTCCAGATATTATTGATATTACTAATTTAACTGGTTCAAATAAATGTTTTAATATGGTTGTTAATTTAATTGCTTTTCAGCTTTTGTATTATCTGTTGCTTTAATTATATTTGAATTTATATTATGAGCTGCTTCCGGTCTGATACTGGGAGAAAAGCAGGATATAAACAAACAAACAAACCAACAAACCACAACTCCCAGCATCCCTAGTCTGTAGTAAGGAACCGTGACACTTTCAGTCCAAGAAAATCTGGAGGACTATATGATTCCCACTACTGCTTTAGAAAGAAACCAGAAGTTCTCACTGAGCATAAAGCATGTGTGGTTGTGAAGACAAGTCTTCCAGATCTGAGACAAATATTCTGCCCTTGATGTGTGTTGCATTTAGCTAAATGCCGATCCAGACTTTCAACTCACATGCAACCACAGAGGTAAACAAAAACTGAACTTTATTGTAGAGCTTAGTAACAGTAACTAAAAAGGGAGATAAAGAATGCAAGGATGAGTGACAGGATGAGGTAAAAAAGAGACCTTTCAGAAGTGGAAAGAGATAAAATCAGAGCAAGGAGATCTGCAAGGGGCAACAAATCAAACCCACATACAAGGAGTAAGGCCTGATCATTTGGTAACAGATATATATATAAAACACACAGTTACAATTTAGGGCATAACAGAAATGCTGTTGGAGCAGAACAACTGAAACACTTTTTCCTGGAGCACATCATCAGTGCAAAATGAGGCCTATGTCGGCATACCTTACCTATCATCAGGGTGGGCACCAGACTTCAGGGGTTCTTTTGCCATAGGCCCACCAGTGCCCACTCTTTCGTTATGGTGGTGCTATTGCAGTTGGCTTCCTCCATGTTCACTCCTCCTGTGCACCACCAATCCACCTATCACCACTAGCATCAACTCTGCATCCAACAATAGTGACACTTATGAACAGAAGCGATGGCAATGCTCTATACCAGCTGGCCACCATCTTTATGGCCCCAAACGTAATGTATGACAGTGGCAAAGGAAGGGTTACCAGTTGCTGTAGTGGCAAGAAAAAAATACTTTGTAGTGGGGGCTGAGATGCTGCTCAACTCCACACAATAATATTGAATACCTTATTTTACCTCAAATAAAATCACTACTCTATTTTGCTGATGAGTAATTTTAAGGAACCTTTTGAATGCTCTTGGAGAACAGCTATCAAATTTATTTTATTTTATTCATATCCTGCCTTTCTCCCATATGGGATCCAAGACAGCTCATATCAAATTAATAACAAAGCGCTGGTAAAACCTTTTGATATAAGAGTTTTAAAAAGTGTTCAACATTGGGTTAGGCCTCCCTGAAAGAACAAAATCTCAGTTCTCAACATAGGCTAGATAGCTAAATTCACATCTAGCTAGTCTTAGATCAGTAAAAGCTCCCGTTTTATTCTGGAGCTGAGGCAATGACTAATAAGGGAGATAAATACATAACTAATGAAGAAAGGAATGGCAGAAACAAAGTAAGTAGGTATAAAGGAAAGTTAGAAGGAGATGAGAAGGAGATGAGAAGACCAGGCCCTCAGACTGCAAATACCTGAGGAGAGCTAGTCTAAAGAACTAGCAGCAAACATGGTACAAAGAATCGCCTAACAGATCAGTACAAAACAAGCAACAAAGCTGTTGTTCATAAACTGTAGGGGAACAAGATACATCAGGATACATAGCTAGGACAGAAGAAGCTGAATCAGATAAACATACTTTGGACCACAAATTGGATTCTCCATAAGCTACTGGTGAACTGGAAAAAGCCAGAACCATAACCATGAAGAAAGTCAGAATCCAGGTAAGGCAGGCTAAAGCTGAGCACAGCAGGAAAGCTGGGAAAGCCCTATTGATCAGCTTTCAGCATACTATGTGAATTGTTTTTGACACATATGTGCCACCCTGTACCAGAAAATCCACTGGGCAACATATAACAAACAAATATAAAAACAATGTAGAATAAATAATTGTGTGTGTATATGTGTCCCAGATCAAAGAAAGCTACTGCTTAATAGGTAATTCACCACATTTTATCTAAAGCTATCAATAAACCTCCTGCCATTGCTCTCTATGTTTCAAAAGAGCCACCCGTGAGAGCTGAAATCAAAGTACCAGCTGAAAATCCTGGATCACATCATGGTGCATCCAAGCGTTGCATCACTTGTTCATATCTTCACGAAGCAACAGTGTTTAAAAGCAGCAGTGCTGGTAAAGTATCGTGCTAAATAAAATATGATGTGTAATTCCAGCAGTGTGATATATGATTGAGTGCCAGTACCCCGGATACAACTTGCGAAATGCTGTAAAAACTACCACCAATTTTTGCACAACATTCAGTAACTCTAAATCAGCAATTACCAGTAAGAAGTTGGAACAACTTGTTGAGAGGCATTTTAATTTTGAGGAACACAGGCTACTTTGATACAATACAGCATTAACTTAGAGGATGATATCACTCTTGCCTCCAGTACCACCCTTTGAATTCCATTCCTAGATCCTATAATTTCTATCAGGCTCTGGATAGTGTTCATCACTCCCATTCCAAGTGACTGTACTGAAGAAGGTAGAAGCCAAAATAAGTGATTTTTTAAAAAAAATACAAATACCTTATTTTCAATAACTTTATTCAATTTCCTTCAATTTTACAATACTCTCCTGGGGGGTTCAGGTTCTACCTGAAAGTAATGCTTTTCATTGCTTTATTCAACTATCCATCTATAATTTGATATGGAGTGGACTTCAGATCCATCCTATGCTTATATCAGATGCCAAGAGCATAGATTTATATGGTAACAAGGTAAAACAGGTACTGTGACAGGCAATGACCACTGAAGGATGAGTTCTCTATTTAAATTAAAACTGATCTGCTATGAAATGGTGGTAATGGTGGGTCTTCAAAAGAAATATACACACGTGATGGTCAGCACTAGTGAATATGCCTCTATATCAAGGATAAAAATTGTGCAGCACAGAAAATGTTATAGAACTGCCATTCTTAGCATTCCTCACTCTTGGTTATGCTGGCTAGGACTGCAGAGGGTTGTACATCAACTTCCACAGAGCCACACAATTCCACCCTTGCTATACCTGCTTCCATTAGCTCCTGCCCCAGAAGGAAAGCATTCTCTTCTATTACTTCTACCACAGACTTGGGTAGTAGAGAGCCTTTTCACGCTTGCCTTGTAGGCAGTTGTGACACAACAGAAAGAGCTTCACTTGGCACCAGAAGGACAAAAGAATAGAACCAAGTGAACCTGGAATCATAAAATCATAGAATCATAGAAGGCCATCAACTGCAACCCCCTGCTATGCAGGAATACACCAGCAATAGAAATTCCACAACTCCCTGGTAGTTACTTGCCTCATTTTGTTCAGCGTGAGTACTCAGATTAGGGTTTCTCAAGAAACAGGCACATATGGGAGACAGCCATCTCTCACATAATCTAGTTCCAGGTAATGTATAGAGCCAAGCATATTTGGCTTAGAGACTGAGAATATAGAGCTGGAAAGCAGTGCCACAGTAAGCATTACAGCACAGATGCCAAAAAACAAAACAAAACACAGGTTTGTCAGTAAATACTGATTAAAAGACCATGGCAGCTAGACCCTTGGTTCAGCCCTTTTTCTGTTTTAGAAAGACAACAGAACTGCTATCTGTGTGAAAATGTCTCTTTAACAATCACTGAAGTTACTTTGGGCTGTTAATGCAGAAGGAAATTTTGTTGCATTTTGTTTATTTTGTTGCATTTTGTTTACCTCCTTTGTTTTAAGTCCCCTGAAGGCTGAGAAGAAGCAGAGCCACTATATGCATCGACTCTCTCTTGAGACCATCTTAACATGATACAGCTCTGTTACCTCTGTTTGTTGTGTGGCTGTGTGTGCATGTGCACACACACCTTCAGGATGCCTTTCAACTTATGATGAATCCATGAATTTTATAGGGTTTTCTTAGGCAAGGATTACTCAGTGGTGGTTTGCCAGCTCCTTCCTCTGACATAAAGCTTACGGCACCTGATATTTGTTGACTAATCAGAGCTAACCCTGCTTAGCTTCCAAGATCAGAGGAGATCTGCTGCCTTAGGATATTTAGTTTTTATACACCTTAATGTCATTTCTGATTTGTAGCAACTTTATAATTGGGTTCTCTTGACAGTATTTAAGCAGATGAGGTTTGCCATTACCTTCCTTTAAGGCTGAGACCATGTAACGTGGCCAGGGGTGTGGTTAAGGGGGGATAAAATGAAGGCATTGCCCCCCATAACAATTCTGCCTCCCCAAATAAAATTTTCCTTCAGTCCTCAAATTTCTAATGTTGCAGAAAGTGAGACAGTGATAATTGTTCACACCTAGAACTCTTACATTTGTTGGTAATGCCTGGTAACTTTTTCTGCTCCTTTTCTTTGGATGCCTAAACTGTATTTCTAATTGCTCAACTGATGTTTAAAGTTACTGCAATGCTAGAAATTAGCGAACTGAAGGAAAATTGATCTTTGACTGATGGAGAAACCCATGAAGCTTCAAAAGCTAGAGTGATGTACTTTCCCCCTTTTGGCTGGGCAAATGAATGCTATGATGTGTATTTTTGATTTGTTGTATGGCCAAGAAAACTACGCCTATTGGTGATTGGTGATTCAGTGGTGGGTTACAGTCTACAGCTTAATGAAAAAGCAAGTCAACGTACAACAGCTGTGAGAAAGGTAAATACCATGCTAAGATTATTAGGAGTGCTGGAAGTAAAAATGACACCATTTGATAATTGGAGAATCAGTAGGAGAGGGCAATGGTCAAGTAGTTAATCCCTCATGTTCTTCCCTCTGTCTTTTCCCTTACGTCTTTTTCCTTACTTCCTACCTGTTGAAGTCACTTCACCCTTCAAGGAAGATAGCCAATCTCATTGCTCCTTTTGTCTGAGAAAGAGGAAACCATGTGAGGCTCCAATCCCAATAATGGTTGCTAGCTTACTCAAACAAATGAAAGCCAACATTAAGGGCTCTTGAAACCAAATTCAGATTATTTTTGTTAATTATTATCTCCTTTCCTATCCTTGGCTAGATTTTCTGAGTTTTCTTTTTTACTTGCCTCTGCCTCACTGCTTCCCCACAGTGGTGAGTAGCTGTGAGCAGCAAAATAGCAACAATGAGAGCAATGAAGAAGGCGAGAGAAGTTGAACATGATGGGTGACCACTCTATATTAAAAAAAATTCAAAATTAATATTGTATTTGGTCCTATCAGCAAGAAGCAATTACACACAAGATTGGAAGTCTGAAGAACAACCTTTGATTGATGACTGGCTTATAAAAGTATTAGATATGATGGAAATGGAGAAATTAACAACAGTATTGAAAGATGCATCTATCCAAAAATTTGAACGAGAGTGGCAACCAATTCTAGATTATATTACAATTAAAGGAGAAAAAGAAGTTATCAACAAGAATAATTGTAAAGATACATAAAGTATCAAAATTTTACAATATCTGGTATGTTATATGCTTAACAATTGAAAACTGGTAATATTTACACAAAATATTTAATTGATAGGATAGATTATATTTTTGATATAGTTATAATTCCAATGTGAAAAGCACTATGATGGGAGATAGAAATAGGGCAGCAGTGGGTGGGAAAGTGAGAAGGAGAGAAGAGGGATTTTTAAAAAGTGTATTTTATTATGTGGTTTGTATCAAATGGAAGCAAAGAGAACGTGAGTATACATTTGGATTACTTGGGTTTTTTTAATAAAAATATTTTCAGATAAGAGGAGAATTGGGGAAGCAAGAAGAGGAGGCTTGTGATGTGCTCCCTTATTTTGTAGTGTTTGCACGGGAAGGGAGCTACCGAATTAAGAGAGAGACAGGATGGGCAGATGATGGCAAGAGGCGAGTGAGGCCATTTCCTCATTAGACTGTTATAGCGCTGTTAGCCCACTTTCAACATCCTATGGAATCCTGGGTTTGCAGTTTAGGGAGGGGTCTTTGAAGCCCTTCCCTAAACTGCAAACCCCAGGATTCCATAGGATGTTGAAAGTGGAATAATAGTGCTATAACAGTCTAGTGTGAAAATGGCCTGAGAGAATGAAGGGTATGGTAGGCATGGGAGGGGGAGAGAGAGTGAACTAGACAGGATGCATTTGGGAACAGAAACAGAAACATGGATAAAAAAGGAGAGCAAGATCAAACAATGTACAGAGAAGTGGAAACCATGACATGCATTCAAACTGCTTGAAGTGCCACATGGGAGAAGAAAGGGAGATCAGTGGAGGAAACAGGACAATAGAAAAGGATAGTGAAAACAGCAACACAGATATCACATGAAAGTAGGGGAAAGAAGGAAAACTTTGAAAGGGGTGATGATTGTATGAGAGCAGTTGGAGAGAAAGCAAAGGGGTTACAGATTCACAGATGGCTTGAGCAAAAAGCAACAGGATGCAGAAGATCATGTAGTGTTTTATAGTTAATGAAATTTTTCAGCAATTGTACAGGTGTACATTGGGACAGAAAAGGTGTGATATATGCAAATGTTTTAGTTCTATTTTTTACAGTTGCAGATAGATATGCCAAACCTGTTTTAAAAATAATTTTTTTAAAAAGATACATACATTTTTCACTAAGGAACAGAACTGGTTCAACTATTATTAAATTAAGTTTTTTGTGGGGAGGCAGAGGTGGGAATTGATGATTTCAGTGCAATAATTAGGTTCTGGAGGTGTGTCAGTGCCTTCCAGACTCAAGGAAGGTAAGTAGTAGTAATATTGATGGAAGAAAGTTCTTTGGGAGATGATTTTACTAGAGAAAACAGATCAGAGATTTGTTCATTCCCCACAGAAAACAGGACAAAGATAAATGCTAGTGGAGCTGCAGAGCTTGCAACAAGTACGGAAATAAAATAAATCATAAAGCTGTCCTGTTTCATCAATCTTGATGGATTGATGAAGTCATTAGGAACTGTTCCACTGCTGACTGCTGTAGCAAGGCAAGATAACATTCTTCTTCCATCATAATCCACTATTTTCCATTTGAGTTTGCCCACTACACTTGCAATTCCAAAAAGAAAGAAAGAAAGCTCACCTGCACTACTCTGTGCAATTTCTTATCCACACAAAGCCATTTTTATTTTCAAATACAGTTCTCCCTCCACATTCACAGGTTTGATCTTAGTGAATTTGCTTGTTCATGAGTGTGTGCGCCTTCCTCTCCCATTCTCCTACTCCCATTCCCATGCATTTGGTCCCAGCACAGAGAACACATATCAAGACAAAACACAAGAGAATGTTGGGGGAGCTCCAGAAGGGAGTGGGAGCAGGAGCGTGTGGGGGGGGGCATTGTTTGCACTTTCATGAACCCTTCTTAAAGTGGAGCGGCCTCTGTAATATTTATAATTTCTGTCAGTCATTTCCTCCTACCTCACTCGCAACTCTACTGTGTAGATTGCAGGGCCACTGACTACAATATCTTCCATATTGCCTCTTTTCAGTGGAGAGAGCTTACCTTACTAACAGATCCCCTTCATTATCAGAGTTCTCTTTTTAAAAGTTTCATTATATGCCCACTCCTCGGTTTAAACCTCCTGACATGCAAAACTTTGTAGAATTACATGAAGAATTTCTAAGCCCTTCTGTCAAGGACTCTTCAGCTCAATATTAGGAGAAAAAATAATAATAAAAAGGAAGATGCTTTGGAGTGACTTGCCTGCAGACCAAAAGACACAGAACTTAATAAAATATTTTTGATATATCCTGAGAGGCAGTTTAACTATGAAGTGGGAGACTAGAGGAAGCAGTGGGCATGGAGGTGAAAGGAAGAGGTTTTAGTAAGAAAATCCTACTTAGAATTTCTGCTTAGAATAAGGCAGCCAAATATACAAGTATTTAAAAAGGCATTTATTTGGAGAAAAAGGTAGTAGGAAAACATAAGAGCAAGGAAAAACATACACAGAAATGTATATTAAAGTCAATGAAATAAATCTAACTTGAGTAGCTTTAGAGCATTTGCAGAGTTCTTCGAAGAGACAAATGTCTACAAGAGAGCATCTCCTTACTTCTAAGAAAAAGACTGTAGGAGAATCTGAGACCACTAAAAGCTGCCCCATTTTGGAGATGGGACTGTTTTGCTGAAAGGCAAGGTAAAAACTGCTTCTGCTAGTTCTTGAACTGAAATACTTTCCAAATACCTTCTGAAATTTTATGTCATAAAAGTTAAGTGGCTCCAGCTAGTTGCAACATTGTCAAATTAGTCAGAATACATCTTTTGAACGGACACACAGAAAAAGTCAGAGTACAAATTACAGAGTCCCAGACATTGTAGTGAATGCTGCTGAACTATATCAGAATATGGAGATTTGTCATATCTCCAAAAATATTTTAGATCTTAAACTTTGTGTGAAATTACAGTGGCGTAGGAACGAGGGGCAGGAGGAGCTCTTCGCTCCAGGTGGCAATGTTTTGGGTGCATCCCGGCTCGTAGCCATGCCCCTCATGCCCTGGCCAGATCCACATGCACCACGGCCACAGCCCTGCATGCCCTGGTCACACCCCAATACACTGTAGCCATGCCCCCACACACCATAGCCCCCCTCCTTCCTCCCTCAACACATTCCAAGCTCTGCCACTGTGAAATTATTCCTAAGCCACTTTGATCTTCCACTTCTCTAATAGCAGCAACACAGTTTTCTATTACTAACCATTCATATCAAATCAGAATGTTTGTCAGTGTTCCATAATATCCCAGAAACTCACTCTGTGCTAACAAGAGTGTGAAGAAGGGCAGAATTCTCACAAGCAATGGCTTATGAATAGATTTTTGCTGACGAGACATGTACACCCTTCTCTCCCTTCCTAGTTCCGTCTTGGAACTTTCTTCTATGGTCTGCTAAATGAGATGCTCTGCACAAGAAAATCTGCACAAAGTGAGCTGCTAGCCATTTTTTTTGTCACTAACTGGTATACATCCAACCATTTTCGTCCCATTGGCAGAATGTATTTCAGATACTTCAGAATCCATTAGAGCAGTGGTTCTCAACCTGTGGGTCCCCAGATGTTTGTGGACTTCAGCTCCCAGAAGCCCCAGCCACTATGGTCAATGCTCAGGGCTTCTGGGAGCTGAAGTCCACAAACATCTGGGGACCCACAGGTTGAGAATCACTGCATTAGAGGATATAGATTTATCTTGGGCATCTATGGCAGTAACTATGGGGCTGGTATAATCTTCTGGAAGTGGCCAAGACCATAATGAACAATTTCTGTGAGTATACATTTCACTCACTGAAAGTATTTACTTGCAGTGGATCCAGTTTATACCACACTGGGCAGCTTATCTACTGCATATATACAGTATAACGGCCATTGCTATTGCAAATAGTTTTTCCTCCACAGTTCCTTCCACCTCCAGGCATTCATTTTCTTTGTCTTCCAGCCAAATCGTTCCAATTGCTGGGGAGTTCTGATTAAGATTTTATTTGGAACCTGCCAATGCCAAGGTTTAATTACTCTGAATCATTGCTCCTCCTATAGGAGAAAGAGAAAGCTTCCCCTTCATTATTTTTCACTCATAATATTTATTATCCCCAGGAAGCTACTCTTTCCAAACAAAGGTAGCAATTAGCTGCAAATTAAAGCCATCACAGTGTAGTGGTTTGAGTTTTGGACTAGGGCTCCAGCGTCTGAATCCCTGCTCAGTCATCATGGAAACTGACTGTGTGACCTTGGGCAAGTCACATACTCCCAGCCTAAAAGGCAGGCAATGGCTAACATCCTCTAAAGAAATCTTGACAAGAAAATTCTGCCATAAGTCACAGTTGACTTGAAGGCACATTAACAACAACAACTACACATTTGCAAATGTTCTTTGTCTCAAGAGCCCATCCTTTGTTTCGGCTTTGGTCTCTATATGCATACTACAAAATCTCTAATTGTTTATATGCATATTAGGCTACCTGATATGGGAAATCAGGGGTTTAAAAATAAGTTTGTAAAACCAACTTATTTGACCATATCAGTGTATCCCCCTCTCTTTATAACTTTAAAAAAATTCTAGAAGCTAAACACTTTGATGGCTTGGATGAAAATTTAGATGTACGCAACTGGGTTCATGAAAGCACTTCCCCTTCATTTTTGAAAATGGATTGAGTGATCCTGCTATGTGGAGTGAGTCATGGCTTGGGATGAGTGACCTCTGATAATCAGCCTCAGGCACCTTTTGTGAGCAAATGCTTCCCTACACAGAAGGCAGATCCTCATTATGCATTATGTGTTGCTGTTTTAGGATACAGTTTATGGGTTTGTGCATGTATGCACACACATGATGAAAATGAGGCTTTTCTGCTCTAGTTCCTGGCAAATGACCAAAGGCTGAATCAGATGTGCTCTTAAATGTCTCTTTGCATTTAAAATGAATATTTGTGTGTTGTTGTTTTTTTAATGCAGATAGCACCAGATGGGATAGTGCCACTAATTCCTAGGGTTGTAGCAGTAATATTTTCATGCTTTCAGCATTCATTATCTTGTATGTATCAAAAGGTAATGTCAGTTAAATCCAATTTAGTTCCAAGATGGAACACAACTAAATCTAGAAAAGGCAAAGTGGGCTGAATACTTCTTTACAGAGAGGAAATATAGTTCATACCTTCCTTGCCTTGGATAAACTGGTATTTTCTTAGTGGTGAAATCTCCTGCTAATGCTATAGATCAATAGTTCTTAACCAGGGGTCTGGGGACCACTGGGGGTCCACAGAGCCCTCACAGGAGGACACCACCAACAGCAGCAGCCATAGGCACGTGGCAGCAATATTTGTGCACATATACACCCGCTGCCACATCCCTGACAAAAGGGACAGGGCAGCAGACATGTGTACACACTCAAACTATGACGCTGGAGACAAAGGTCTGAATCCTCACTGAGCCAGGGAAACCCCCTGGATGACCTCAGGCAAATCACATTCTCTCAGCCTCCGAGAAAGGCAAAACCAACAAATCTTACCAAGCAAACTCCCATGATAAGTTTGCCTTAGGGTCATCTAAGTCAGTTTTCAAAGGCAAGACACATGATGGCTAGAAAGAATCTCCCCCTGTTAGTCACAATTTGTTGTTCTGTGCCTGCAAGTCGCTTCAGAGTTATGACTACCGTAAAGTGAACCAATCACAGGGAGGTTTTTTGGCAAGATCTGTTCAGAGAGGGTTTGCCTTTCCTTTCCTCTGAGGCTGAGAGAATGTGACTTGCTCAACGTCACACAGTATCTGAGTAGAGATTTGAATCCTAGTCTCCAAAAGACTTTAATAAATACATACATATTTGAAAATGTAAATAAATATTTGAATATATAAATCTAAATTTAAATATTTAAATACTGAGTTAAGTCTAGGGGGTTCCTAGCAAAAAATTATAATTACTGGGGATCCTGGGTAAATAAAAAGTTAAGAACCATGCCATAGATCATAGCACATTAGCTGAGATACGACATAACTCCATGAAAGAAACACACTTCACATGTATCTGGATATATCCCATGTGAGAGTTTCATTCTCTTGCCTTATATACAGAACCATGACCACAGAAGTAGGAACATGGTGACAGGGAATTTTTCATGAATGGACACTTTGTACAAAAGCAGGGCACCAAGAAGCAAGCAAACAAACTGAAGGGGCAGATCATTAACACCTGTGTAGTTCTTTTTTTTTATTTATACTTTGCCCCCACCCAAGATGGAACTTATGGCAGCTAACAATAAAGAGAGAAAAACAAGTACCAATTAAAGTACATAAAACAGATTATAACCCTGCTTAAAATGTAAACAGTCAAGAGGGAAAAAACTTGCCCCAATTTAAAAAAACTTCTTTGTAGGAACTGAGCTTAACTGCTAAAGGTATATCTGAACAAAAATGTCTTTCCTTGCCAGAAGATGGAGGCCTTTCTTGATAGGTATTTCTAGAGTTTGGGCCCAACTGCCAAGAAAGCCCCTAAGGACTTATTCCTTAGGCATCCTTGTGGACTCCAGTCACAAGTGCATACGCAGATATCTCTATTCCACATGTGCCACTGAGCCTAGAAACATAAGGTATCCCATATACTATAGTGGAAAAAAGAAAGCAAAAGGATGCAACAGCAAAGAAGAAACCATATTTTACGGCAGGATTCTTGAACATTCTCCTCCTCTTCTCATTGCCTTGTTATATAAAGCACCTTGTTATAATGGCCACACAAGCACTGCCTTAAAGAAAATGGGAAAACCATACCCTACTTTAACTGCCATCCACAACATCTGTACCTTCGTGAACAAGCAGGGGCACTGTTGCCCACACAAATTGCTGCTATGAGCATTTGTTGCTATGTAAGTGAGAGGTGCTGCTATGGGCATGTTTTCAGTTTGTGAGAGCAAGAGGACACTGTGTGCTCCTGATCTGTTGCTATGCACACATGTGTCTCCGTGTAAAATGCTGCAGGGCCCAGGGTCAAAACCAGTTTTAATGACCTGAAGACATACATACACACTGCAGCCTCCCATCTCCAAACATCACAGGTCCTGGAAGTAACATAGGATTGTCTTACTCAAAGCAGCTACATTGTAGAGCAGTTACAAATTAACAACTGTCAGTACTAGACTCATCTTTGACTATAGCTGCAAGGTCCAGTCGGCAGAACAAGCAAAGCCTAAATGCAGTTTAATGGATGTCTAGGCAACCAAACACTCTAGAAACTTCTGCAAAAACAGCACTCCAACCCACTTTCCCTTAAAGTTGAAGGTGTTTAAGCTTGGACCTTCAAAGCCCCACCAAGAACTTAACTGCATACCAACAAGGTTACCTGTGGAATTGGTCCGCGTGCGAGGAATATTCTAGTGCTGACAATCCCTTTATTCACACGGAAACTTTCATCAGGCTTGCACAGCAGTGTTTCTGTTCTTACATGCTTGCACGCTCTAGATCAGTGGTTCTCAACCTGTGGGTCCCCAGATGTTTGTGGACTTCAGCTCCCAGAAGCCCCAGCCACTATGGTCAATGCTCAGGGCTTCTGGGAGCTGAAGTCCAAAACATCTGGGGACCCACAGGTTGAGAACCACTGCTCTAGATCAAGGTAGCTGCTATGCACCCCTTCTGATTCAGAGGAAGAGTCAATTCCCATCTCCTCTGAGCACTCCAGATTCCCCCAATCTGCCTCAGGGTGCCTTGACATGGGCTGTCTCTTCATGACATTTGGCTCAAGGAATTCCAGTCATCTTCACCTGATGATTCAATGGAGACATGGCACTGATGTGCTGTGTACCACTGAGCCCAGAAAGATTCCATGATGCAAAGGGTAACGGAAGGGAGTAAAAGGCACAATCTCTTTACTCCCCTGTTCTATTTCATTGCTTGTGGGGGAGGACACTTTGAGGGCCAGGAGAGAAGAGAAAAGCTAACTATTCCACTGCTGCTCAGATATTATTCCAAGCTGGAGGGGAATGTTTTAAAAGCATGTCTCTTGTCTGAACTTGTTAGCATTGTCAGGTTCAAAAGACAATCAGTGTTATTTCTAGTCTTAACTCCCTTTCTCTTCCTCCTTCCTCACGGGACTCACATGAACTTTCCCTCGCTTTTAAATTATTGCTCCTTCTCGGTTTCATTTTTATTTCCTTCATACTGTTCAGATTCCCTGTCTGTTTTATGATGATCTTTTTTTTAAAAAAAAAAAAAAGTCAAGGTAATTAACACAAATAAACTTCTAAATTTTTTTTAAAATTTTTTTCAAAAATTAAAAAAACACAAATAAACTTCAATAAAAGCAAAATGAATTCTGAAATGATTGGAATCTTAGGCCTTTCTAAAATATACAATGTGGTGGTTAAATAAGCTGTTGGAATTGAATTATATAAAAACAGGTTAGCTTACACATCTGTAATTCCCTATATCAACTTCAACAAACTTCAAGGTGATGGCACCATCATGTGGTCATTTTTTCCCACTATTAAAAACAGAGTTGATTTAATATATTATTACTATTATCATTATTATTTAAGCACCCTCTATCCAACAGGAAATATTACAGATATGAATTTCCCATCCCGTCCTACGCACATTTGCTCACAAATCCTACGGTATTCAGGCACAGCCATGCTGACAGTGACAAACTGAAAGGTTCACATTTGTATACAGCAACCAAAAGGGCCTTTTTGTTTTGTGCCATTTTGTTTCGTTTGCTTCTGTATTCAGACTTATTCCAAGTAAAGTTATGTAGAAGTGTAGCCACAGAAATTGTACTGCTTGTGTGAAGTCAGGCTTGCGGTTTGTGGCATCAGCATGGTCTTACCATCAATTACCTTTCTGCTGAGTCCAACTTCTGGCTGCAGTAACCTAGGTCCCAGACATGGGCAAAACAGCAATGCTCAAGGAGTCTGTCTTTACTGGCCTTCTCTTCTTCTCTTCTCTTCTCTTCTCTTCTCTTCTCTTCTCTTCTCTTCTCTTCTCTTCTTCTCATTCTTGGCTGCTTCTGTACTTTCTTGTCACTCTAAAAGTTAATTCTGTCTTCAACAGCCAGTCCATCCTGCCATGGAGAGAGGAGAGCCCACTCAATATGTGAGTGTTGATGGCATTATCAGACTAGCACTGGCAATATCACCTCACCTTCTCTTGCTGTTCCTTTGCCTAATAGCCAGACTGAAGAAAAAATCTGGAGAATTCAAAAGCTTGCTCACTACTATGAATAAACTGCATTTCATCAGGTTGTTATGCTACTGTTGCTTTTAGAATCTCTTTCCAGAGGACCAAACAATAGAACTGTTTGTGCTCTCTCCCCTCTCCCTCAGGTCATTTTCACTACACAGTTATAGCACTATGTGTTCATTTTAATTGTCATGGTTACATCCTATGGAATCCTAGAATTTGCACTTTAGAGACGGGTACTTAGAGTTCTCAACTAGAAAATTCTCACGTCTCATGATACTACAAACCCCAAGATGCCACAGCAAGTGGACATGGTACTTAAAGTGGAATCATAGCACTATGATTCCATAGTATGAAAGGTCCCTCAGCAGCATAGTAGTATGAATGGGACTAATCACAGGATTTCAGCCATAAGAGGCCACAGGTTCAACAGAACTGCAGTCCTGCCTGACATAAAGATGTTTTTAAAGCCTTTCTCCACGGCACATGAACAAAATCTAGAGTCACCATATCACTCAGTTGACTGAATTTTACCCGGAGCATTTGGACCATCAGTTGGCTCAGATTCCAAGCTTCAGTCTGGGAAAAAAAAGTGCCTCTGTATTTTGTAAGAGCCATGATATGGGACACACTATGTAAGCATTCTTTGGTCCCCTTGTTGTGCAAGAAACAAGTCCATTCCTTTCTTTCAGGCATTAGGGAAAAGAGAGTGAGAGGTATTAGCAGCAGACTGCAAGAAACAAGGGAGGGGCACATTGTGAGGGGGTGAGGTGAGCAGGGCAAGGGAGTAGGAGGGAAGGGAGAGTGAGTGGTGTGAGAGGGAGAGTGCAGGAAGCAAGCAAGTGCATTGCAGTGGCATAAGGTACAGAGAGGAAGGAAGTAGGAGGGGAGTGAGCCATGTGAGTAGCAGAATGCAAGAAAGAAGGGAGGGATGGAGCATTAGGGGGAAGGTAAACTGAGAGAATGAGTAGGAAGGAAGGGGGGTGAGAGGTGCAGTAGCAGCATACAAGGAACAAGGGAGAGGCACATAGCAAGGGTGTGACCTGTTATTGTGTGTTACTGCATAACTGATCTGAAGACAACAGAGCAGATGGGCAGTGGGGAGAGCACCATTATCAATTAGATAAGACAGGGTATTTCCTGTCATAGACCCCTGAACATCAGGAATCTGGATCTGTCAGGGCTACCACTAATATTGTACAGCTAGTTTTGCACCTAAATATGGGGAGAGGAAGAAATTGAGAGGTGGGTAGCTGGCTTATGAGGGATCTTTTCACTCTTCTCCCTGTAGCCTGAAAGATTTGGCTGGCCTCTCCCAGTAAAGGGAAGTGAGCAGTTGGTTCTTCACACCATCATGTCAACAGCCATTTCTGCACTACACGGTTATAGTGCTATTATTCCACTTTCAGCATCCTGTAGAATTCTGGGGTTTGTAGTTTATTGAGGCCAAAGAGCTCTGTGGCTGAGAATTCTAAATTCCCTTCCCTAAATTGCAAACCCCAGGATTCCCTAGGATGTTGAAAGTGGAATAATAGCACTAGAACAGTGTAGCGTGGAAATGGCCAATTTGTGTTCAAAACCCAGAATGGTTAAATGATTTGGGTATGGTGAGCAGGATTTGAATTCCCTCTCGGCCCTCGAATCCCACTGGGTGATCTTGGACAAGTCATACTCTCTCATCCTCAGAGGAAGGCAAAGGTCAACCCTCCTCTGAACAAATATTGCCAAGAAAACCCCTTGATAGGGTCATGTTAGGGTTGCCATAAGTCAGAAACAATATGAAGGCACACAACAACAATATGTGTTCATCACAAAACTTTTCTTCTGATAGAACCATTTCTCCTTATGATGTCAGTCTTCCTTTGCCTAAATTCAATGGCTAGTGCCAAGTAGAGTGGAACCAACTAAATCAATTACTGAATGGAGACTCTGTTCTTATATGAATACCATTGGCTCAGTGGGGCTGCTCTAGATGCGACTATCGGTTGGATTTATGCCAAATTCTCCTAAACCAATCCATGTTATTCTAATATCTCAAATAAAACTGTGTTAATATCTTCCTCCTAGTCTCTCATTCTTCTCCTGCCCAAAGGCCACACTTGTTAGTGGCTCAAAGCAAAGGACTTCAAGTACTTTTGACACAGTATCTCCAGTGCAAAACTTGCTCCTGTAATAGAATATATTGTAACTGAAAAACAACTTCTTGCTTATCTAATAGACAGCCTAAGTTTCTGTAGGCTGCCCATTTATCAGATGCATGAAATGTTAGCAGGGGTGTGTACATTTAAAAATCAAAAGGTTTGCAGGAGTGAAAATTGGAGTGGACAATTGTACCCTTAATTGTTGTTCCGAAGAAAGACTTTCAGCCAACTGAATGGAAAGATGCCCTGGATCCTAGCTACTGCTTATTATAGGTGGGTTAAGTCACTGTATGTTATCATCATCCTCATTCTTAAAAGTAAGGCCATTTCCACACTATCCTGTTATAGTGCTGTTATTCCACTTTCAACATCCTATGGAATCCTGGGCTTTGCAATTTATGGAGGGGCATTTAGAATTTTCAGCCAGACAGCTCTTTGGCCTCAGTAAACTACAAAATCCAGAATCCCACAGGATGTTGAGAGTGGAATAATAGCACTGTGACAGTGTAATGCGGAAATGGTCTAACTTTTCGAGCTCTGGTCTGGTTAGTGTCACTGCGTACCTTGGCTTGGGGGGGGGCATAATTTGTTGGTAAGGCAGCAAAACTATCAACTTCTACCCATGGCATGCACTTTCAAAATCTGCTTACCATGTCAGACTTGGGAGACTTCAATGGGAAAGAGGAAATCCTGCTTATGCAATATTAGATTTAGTGATAATTCACAGCAGCAGTATTTGGTGATAAACATCACCCCATTTTATTTATGTAAGTTAATGTTTGTCACGGAACAGGACACCATTGTCTTAATTCAAGCATAAACAAGTAAGATCAAATTTCACCATCATTTCTAATTCAACAATTTCCCACTGTAACTTCCTTTATCAATGAATAGAAACCTTTCTGGAAAGAAATGCTAATATCTCAGTTAAAAAAAGTAAATGTGTTCTTGGGCATTACTTCTTTAACAGAAAATGTGGTACCAGAGGCAGAAATAAAATGAAACTAACTGGGATGGTTTCCTACATCACAAAAAAACAGACCCCTTCAATATGTTTCATCAGACATTTCGTTCGAAACTAACAACAGGCAGATGTGAAAGGAAAGGATCAGACCAAGTCAGTCTAGCATAAGTAAACAAAAATATTTTGAACCTTCTAGAGACCACCTGAGCACTTATTCCAGCATGCATACAGAGGGCATTTCCCCCCTTTCCCCTGCCTCCAGTTTTGGTATGATTTCTGTTTTGGTGTCCAAATATATAGACCTATGCTTTATTAACATGCCAGGAGATGGGGAGCCAGGCTTATCTGCTTTCCCCTTTCCCTCTGTTTTGTTGTTAATGGACGCTCAGCAAGGGATTCCGGCAGCAACTGCTCTTCACTTGCCTATTGTAGGTAGCTACACATAGCTAGTAGGATGGTGTACAGCAGAATCCTATTCTTTCTTAGCTCAAGCTTTATTGTATTGTTACTGACACACTGGGTTTTTCTGCCTGCCACTGTTATAGTGATATTAGTCCACTTTCAACATCCTATGGAATCTTTGGGCTTGTAGTTTAGGGAGAGGCATTTAGAATTCTCAGTCAGAAGAGCTCTTGGGCCTCAGGAAACTACAAACCCCAGAATTCCACAGGACGTTGAAAGTGGAATAATAGCAGTAAAACAGTGTAGGGTGGAAAGCCCACTTTCGCAGAACGTCTTTGTCTCCAATCCTCCTTCACTGTCCTCCCCATGCTGATGCTGCTAAAATACTTTCAGCTAGGCAGAGGACAAGAATAAAAAGCTCTTGGCTGTAATAAAAAAGACTTGGCAAAGAAGGGAGAGCCTCCTTCTTGAGAGTTGTTGCCAACTGAGGTGTGTTTCTACTGTCGATCGCACCCACTGAGTACTGGCACAATTTCACGAGAGGCGGCCGGGCGTCGCTCCGCTGCTTTTGGTCCTCTGGGCAGCAGAACAACGGAAGCCTTTCAGAAACACGAGGACGCACAGAGCCGCCGCCGGAGACGCGTTCCGTCTGCCCAGGGGGCGCCAGAGAGCCGCGGCCGCCAGGCGAGAGGGAGGCAATCCGGCTTTGACCCGCCTTCCGCACTGCGCGAGGCCCACGGCCTCGGGGACGCGCGCCGAATGCCCTTTCGTCCCGCCCAGCGCGGGCTCCCGCGAGTACATAGTACGCGGGCGGGGGGGCGTGGCTTCCGCGTCCCCGCGCGCGCGCCGCGGTCTGCTTCCTGTTGTGGGGCGGCTGGCGGGCCGGCAGGGCCGGGGGTTCAGTCGCCTCGGAGGGAGGGAAGCCCGGCGACGCGCGCCAGCTCTCCGCCTCCGCCATGGGGTTCCGCGGGGCTCTCTCGGGCGCCGGGCTCCTGCTGTGCTGCTGCCTGCTCTCTCTGTCCCCGAAGAACGCTGTCCTCGGAGCTTCCACCCCGGCGGAGCGCAGAAGTAAGGGAGGACCCCGCAGTGGGTTGGGGGAGCAGTCGTGAGTAGTTCCGAGCCCCCGCAAGGCGAGGTCGCTGGCGCTGAGAAACCTGCTTTTGTGCGGTTGAACCTCAACAACTCGGCGCGCCCTTCGCTGGCTGTGTCCGCGCCAGGCTGTTCCAGCGCTACGATTCCGCTTTCAGCATCCTGTGGAATCCTGGCGTTTGCAGTTGAGGGAGGGGCCAGGATTCCATAGGATGTTGAAAGCGGAATCGTAGCGCTGTAACAGCCTAGTGCAGACATGGGCCTTTCTCTTGCTGGGGTCCCCGGTGGCTGAAGTTAGAAAGCGGCTGACACGCCCCCGCCCGGGCCCGCTTGCGGTCCGCAACGCGGGAGAAGGGAGCGGGCCGGTGCGCCTTCTGTGTAGCCTGCAGCGACTTGAGCTTCGCTGCTGTGGTCGGGAGTGCGGTTGTGTTGAGGGTGACCTCCGCGTTTAAAGTTTCGGGTTGGCTAAATCAAAAGAGCGATTGACTGAAGATGTGATGTAGCTAGCAGTCTTCTCCCAGCTCTCACCGGCCTGTTTTGTGTGGAGGGAAGCCGACGCTTTTGAAGGAGGCTTTCCTGTTTTACTCCACCGAGTAGGGTGGAATGCCTTCTGTCACACATTTGTTGTTGTTATGTGCCTTCAGGTCAACTGTAAATTACGACAGCTCAGGCCCAGGCTTTTCTTTGCAAGATCTGTTGAGAGATTTGCCGTTGCCATCCTCTAGGGCTGAGAGAGTGTGACTTGCCTAAGGTTATCCCTTGAGTTTTCATGACCCAGCACAGATTTGAACTCTGGTCTCCCAGTGTCCTAGTCCAAAACTCATGGTAGCCCCATCTCTGTCACACATGTATGTACCTAAAAGCACGAACAACAAAGTGTTGTGTGGAAGCTTAAAGACTTTATATTGGGCATACACTTTTGTGGATAGCAGCCCGCTTCATCAGATCCACAGAAGTGTAGCGCTTGTTAGTCTTTAGGATACTGCAAGACTCCTTGTTTTCACAGCAACAGAGTAACGTGACTTTCTAAAAACAAAATGTGATTCTTGCTTCGGAACTTCTTACACCCATCTAACTAAATTCATCTAAATAATAGTGGAGAATATAACAGTCCTGTGTTCTTTTTCCTCAGTTCAGCGGGGCTTACGTCTAATTAGATTTTTGAAAAAACTCTGATGTTGGATGTCTAATAGTTAATGGGATGTGTATGTCTGTGCACACCTTCGGGTTGCCTGTTGACTCATGGTGACCTCATGAATTTCTTGGGGTTTTCTTAGGCAAGGATTCCGGAGGGGGGGTTGAGTTCCTTCGTCTGAAATATATACTAGCTTGAAAAACACTGATGTAATGTGTGTGTGTTCCTATTGCGCTACATTCTTTGGGATGAAACTGTGACATAGGGATTGCGTGCTTGAGGGAATTGGTTTCTTTAATCTCTTAAAGGCTGAATACATTTGTTATCTAGACTCATATTTCTGGGACTGTGTAAGACAACAGCTGAGGCCAGACTCCTGATTTAAGGCCATGTGATACAGTTTAACTACGCCTTAGCAACCTTTAATCGCTTGATTGTACTGTTGTTGGTTATAAAGAGTTTTAACAGTTGGATTGATAACTGTGATCCATGGAGACATTAAAATCTGAATTTGATAGCCATATTTTGCATTACTTCTTCGTACACAAAATATATATTGCTATGATCCTGATGGCATTCTTGAATTTTATGACTTGGATAATAAAGTTGCAACCCTAAACACATCACTGAGCATATAGGGTTCACTTTAAAAAAAGTTTTTAAAAACTGTAGAGCGTTCAAAGTATTCTGTTCAAATGTTATTGTCTGTAGAGAGACCCTAGCTCAGTAACAGATCTCATGCTTTCAGAGAAGGTCCCAAATTTGATTATTGACTGTTGCTTTATGTTGATGATACTCTCTGTCAGTTTGGTATTTGCAACACAGAAAAAGTAGCGTCATTTACATTGACTCCATGTGTCATTTCCAGGAGAGAAGTCTTGGATTTCAGATTACTTCTCTGTCATTGAGAACCATCTAGCTCCAACCAAGGAAGCAGTCAAGTTGGAACTAATAGCAGCATAGCAATATCCATATTGCCTAAATATTGATGCTAATGTTAAGGGTATGGCTCATTAATTAATTAAGCTACTTTCCTGGCTTTCTGAAGCCTGAGAGAATGTGGAAATCCCTTAACACACAATCTTATCCTAAAGTTTCTGTTGTTGTTGTTGTTGTTGTTGTTGTTATTTAAATAACTTATTTAGTTACAAGAGTTATTTTTAAGAACATGAACAGTGATGTTGCTTTTGGAACCTGAATATGGTTGGTGTAACTGTAAGCAAATTGTTCTGATCTTTTATCCTAATCATCTGCACTGACTTGTTCATTTGAACTGTGTAGCTTTGTTAGCATATTTCTGTTCCCTCGAACCAGATGTTCGTTAGCAGCACTTTTGACTAAAGTGCCTGTCATGACAAGATACTGAAAGTGAGAGGAAGCGTAATAATAAATGTCGTGTTCCTAAACTGCTTCCTTGTACTTGAATTAAATCTGTCTGTGTGATGTATTCAGAGTTGTGTAAGAGATCTGCTTCGGACTTTGTTCAGTAACCCTGAACTCCTTTATCAGCCATAAGACTATACACCAAAACTTCCAAGTCTTAATGGCCTTATATTATCTACTGCTTTCTGTCTTTGTGTGGGATCAGTGCAACACAGGGGCTTGCACAGCAAACATATATCAGTAAAGAGCATTGGTAACTCAGGTTTAGAAGCTTCTTCATAAGAGGGACTTAGCATTGGTATTTGTCTTAGGCCATTTCCGCATGATGGGGCTCTTGCGAGTTGTCCTGTAACAGTCCTGGAAGGGAGGGGAGTGCAACATGAATGCTCCCCTCCGCATGAGACAGGCTCCCTGCAGAAGAGAGCGCATTGGCAACACCTCTTCCTTCTGCAGCGCAGCTGGACACTTTCTTATGCTGCGCTGGGGAAGGAAGTGTCGCCAGCACACTTCGTGCCCGTCCACATGACAGGTAGGTACGGGAGTGTTGCATGATCATGGGCGCTAAACAAATTTTATCTGTTTAGTAAATACCCTGTGAGTGTGATGCATGGGGAGGGGATGCCAGGGGGCCAGCGATGATGACATGGGAAGCACAACAAGCCAACCGCTGCCATCCTGTCCCCATAGTAGAACAGCTCCATCATGGAGAAATGGCCTTAATTTCAAATGTATAAGGGGTAATCTGGGGGTTGTGGGCTGTCGTGATTCCATGGGAAGTGAGGATGGCCATCTCCTTGCTCTCCTGTCACCTGCAGGCAAAAATCTTTCTGTTTAAGCAGGCTTTTAATAAATAATTGTTTGCAGGAAAGGTTCTTACTGGGTGTGTGCTTATTTTTCAACTTTCATATGCCTTTTAAATAGTTTTAATGTGATGATTTTAATTGTTTTAAATTTAATTGTATTGCTGGGTTTAATTATTCCTTTTGTAAGCCACCTTCGGTTTTCACTCACTTAGAAAGGTAGCATATAAATGAAAACAATGATAATATTTGCTCTCAAATTTTGAAATAACACTTTTCCTCTTTCTGTTCTCAAAATAGGCTGTGAAGAATCCACAAACAAAACTTGTGAGGAATGCCTCAAAAATGTCACAGTAAGTAGCAATGATTGCTAAACCCTGTATAAGTCTGTTGCATGCAATACTCTAAGTCAACCCAGTGATCTGTGACCAGCCCAGCATAGCACTGTACCTAGTACTGACTTCTGCATGATAAATGAAATGATCGCGCAAGAGCAGTGGGAATTTCTGCATGGAATTGTCCATGTTGTTCTGATTGCTTTGCTGGTGTGCACACCTGTGCTTGCACAGGAAACTGGTGAGTAAGAACCAAGGGAAGCATGAATCAAAGATAAGGAACTTCTTTTAATTGCTGAAAGCCTCTTTTTAGGCTCCTTCTGAATAGGATCCAAATTCTACTCAGTGTTCTCTGGAAATTTCAGAAAATATGCTGAGATTTGTCCTGGATCTTTATTCTTGCTAAACAGGCTTGTTCAGAGCCTTATCCAATTTAGAAATTTTCAAAACTATATTGTTATAATCTGCTACTGTTACAGTCTACTATAATTTGCTAAACATTTGGGAATATTGAAATCAATGTGGCTTCCAAGCAAATATGATTGGAATCAATAGATTTATTTTTTTTAAATCTATTAGCAGATTTTTAAACCACTTTTCAGGCCTTAAAGTCTTCAGAAACTTGTGTACAAATAATAAACACTACAGAATGCAATAACACAAATATAAAAGCATAGTTCTTAAAGTAGACAGCACCTCTAAAATAGATAATACTAAAAATCTTGAAGGCAGGAATTAAGGAAGTGCAGATTGAAATAGTCTTCAGAGTTTTTTTTAAAAAAAACTGCTAATGATGGAGCTCCATTAACTTATTTTTGTGTAGATGACCTATTAATGACTTCTGTAATAGCTTCAAGTCATATGGCAGTCTTGTGTCAGCTCAAGCATTCACTTTATTATTTTCAGGTCACTTACACTAATTATGAACACTTTGTTCTTAGTATAATACTGTAATAAAAATGTTGTGACCTAAATCCAGTTCCTGATACTAACTAAAGTAGGTGTGTGAAATCAGTTGCTGAATGGTAACTCAGCACATACAGAAATCCAAGTGCTTTAGTTGGTGTCTTCTAGTGGAGATTAGTCTAGTGGCCCCTCCCTTACTGCAACCTCCACATGAATGAATGCAAGGTCATGTGAAGTACATCATGTCCCATTATAGTCAGTGGATGCAGCGGGGATGTGCCTGTGCTGCTGCAGACACATACACATCATGTCCATTGACTATTATGGGACATGACACATCTCGTTTTTTGTTTTACAATTAGGGTTCCCGGAACGGAAGCCCCACATTATATGTGGAGGGCACACCATAACTGCGTTTAAACCTTTCCATATAATTAGAAAGGGGAGGGTGCAATTTTAGCTCTAGCATTATTCTAGCAGGCTACAGAGTGCCTTAGAGAAAACTGAAGTGACATTATATCCCTTCCAATTTCATTTTTGGCTGAAATCAATTGATGGGATTGCTGGGAGTTGTGGAGCAGTAAAGAGTAAATTGCCCCATTTGTTGTTGTTCTGTGCCTTCACTTGTTTCCACCTTTTGGTGCTCCCAAGGCAAACCTGTCTTGGGTTTTTCTTGGCAAAATTTGTTCTGATTAGGGTTTTTTCTTTTTGTTTGTTTATTTGCATGTGTGCTCATGAGTACTGGGGCAGTTTGAGAACAAAAATAATATGATAACTGGGGTATCCTGGGAGGCTTATGGGCTTCAGGAAAAGGATTCAGAAGCCACAGTTAACTTGCAGGCTAACTCTGCCGCTCTGCCTTATAAGTAAATTGCTCTGGAGCACAGAACATTCAGTATTATTTCTTCTATCCCTTTTGAACTGGATGTGTTAAAAGGTGTTTGTGTTAGAATGTAAGAGAATTTTGGAGGTTGATGTTTACAGCACAGACCATAAACACTATATGTCTCTGGCTATTACCAGAAGAAAGCTTTCCTTAAATTGTCTGAATAGAATTTGGAAGTGGTTTATGAAATACTTGCTATCTGACAAAACGAGATGTAGATCTCTCTGTAACATAAAATATCTATTGCTGTGCATTTATGCACCCTGTACACAAGTTGCAGAGTTGAGTAGAAACGCTTGTGTTAGAAAAATACTTTTTCAAGTAAGCTGATAATTTTTTAGGATTTTTTTTTAATACAAAGCAAGTAATTTTAACTTTGGTTGCAACATATATAAAGAGAGGTGGTATGAATAAATATCAAATTTACTTCTCCCCTCTCCCCATTAGGTTGTCAGTCTATGCTCTCTTAATCAAAGTAAACTCCATTGAACTGTGACTCAACTCTGAGTAAATCAGCACAGAGCAAGTTGACTTGCAGTTCCTGAACTGGTTCTCATTCATTTGCTGGTGGGATGCATGAATTTTCCCTTTCTGTGCATTCAGATTTTCTGTCTTGTTTATAGCCAGCAATTTTCACATCTGTGCTTTACAGAGGCATGCAGGCACACTGATGAAGCAAGCAGTCTCGGTTAAACAGAGCAGGAGTCAGTGCTTAGTACAGTAGCCTGTTTGAGAAACACTTCTTGTCCTAGTGGCTGCTTTGCTGTAGCCACCGGAAGAAAAGAATGGATTGTGACATCTGTCCTTCAAAACTCAGATGCCTGTGTTAGAGGAAAAGGGAGACAATATCTTTCCAAGCATTTGTATGCAGAAGAGGAGAAAGTGCTTTCCTTGGAAGACGCTGTTGTGAGGTCCAGTCACACTGGAATTTCAGGAGTTAGGCTGTCAAATCTGCACTGTTGCCCTAGCTGCACCCTTTTATGACAGCTGGCCTGGCTATGCAGAGACAGATAAAGTTTTTAAAGGATAGAAAACTGAGTTGGAGGGAGGCAAGGTTAAAAAGCAACATCTCTTTCTGGTGGACTCAAAAGAGGAATTAATGTCATAGCATTGGGATACTCTTGGGTGAGGTGAAGAGCTGATCCTAAAGAAGAAGAACAATTCACCAAGAAAGAAAAAAGTACTCTGGGGATTGATTGTGAAAAATAGGAAGGTAGTACATAGAATGAAGTATTCATGAGTGCAGCTTATGGGAAGACTGGAAGAAGGAAAATGAATATTCTTGGAAACTGTCTTGGAGACAGCTCTACGTTTATGAAAAGTCTGGTGTATTTCAAAAAGAGACGATCAGACTTTATTGTCTGACCAAATCTTCATGCCAGCTGTGTTTGAAACCTGATTATCATCAGCTCACCTTATGAAATATCTAGAAATTTGGAGTTCATGGAGGGAAAAACAGTTTTGAGAAAAAAATGAAATTTTGGGAAAAATTAAAATATATGCAGTACTTACTTTCACATCAATTTACACTTTACTGCTTTAGCAGCATAATATGCTTCATTCACAACATGGTTAGTGTATATATGACATACTTATGACATGTGAAAAAAAGCCTTAGTTTTATGCAAGCAAAGTTGTGATTATATTCCATACTAAAGAGATTTGCAGACTTTAGCACCCTTTCCTACCTAAGTGCGTGTATCTGTAGTTTTGGCCACAGGAGAAATGTGGGCGAGGGGGAACAAACCACATATTTTATAATAAAACAAAATAAATTGTAATATCTGCATGAAAATAATCAAATGCAATCACAGTCTTGATGGCTAGGCTGTCAGTGTACTCATGAAAATACTGAACTCTTAACATTAAATGAGCTGAAATTTGCTCAGATTAAAATCTGTTAGTGCCTGCATAATTTTTTGCCCGCTGGCTTAAACACTGCAATGTTGGCAGCAGGTAAACCTTGTAGGATTGACATTCACTAACCAAGCATCCACTACAAGGCAGGTGGTTTCCTTGGTGTAGTCATAAATGGCAATAATTTGAGAACTGAAGTTATTGTAGAGGTCATAAAACAGTGCAGAATCGCCTGTGTGGGTCCTTAGGTTATGCTGTTACAATACATAATGCTGTTTTTCTGGATCATGGGGTCTATAGTTACTTAGTTTTAATCTGCTTAGAAATGTCACGTTTAACCATTTTTAAACAGAAAACATCTTTAATTGGATATAAAAAGGAGAAAGGGGAGGAGGAAAAAAAGAAACGTGGCAGCATCTTTAAGACTTTTTTTTTTAGTTATGAACTTTCATGAATATAAACCCACTTCTTCAGGTACAGTACTGAATGGGTACTAAGGCCTCTGATGTAAAGCATATTTGTACAGTTGTGGGAGTGAATTAGAATGTAATAGGATTGAGAAAGATGCAAATTATATCCTTT
Source organism: Iguana delicatissima (assembly GCA_948472985.1). NCBI lineage: Eukaryota > Metazoa > Chordata > Lepidosauria > Squamata > Iguanidae > Iguana > Iguana delicatissima. Next base: position 10,364 of record CAOKZL010002289.1, on the reverse strand, counting down.
GCCCTAAATTTCCAAGGGGCTGGACAAGGTGATACTTTACCGGTCTTTTATATCTTTACAGTTGTCAGTTAGTGATGATACATGAAAGCAATAAGTCTGCTTGCTGAAAGTCGGTTTCACTGGTTCCAGAGCTCTCTCTGAGAAGATTCCTTGTGTTATATGTGCAGTAGCAAGGACTCTTGTATTGGTGTATGTAATGTGCCATGAAGCCGTTGTCTCTGTTCATATATCTGAAAATAGATTAGAATATTTGAACATAATTCAGTTCACTTGTTTCTAGTCCTCTTTTGTAATTTCCTTGTTCAAGAACCATGATGTGTACATTGTTACTCTATGTCCAGGAAGGATGAAATGGTCTGCAGCTGGATTTTGGATATTGCTATTTCTAATGTCAGATTTGTGTCTGTTAATTCCCTGTTTGTCCAATGTAGAGTGTAGAGGGACATTGCTTGCATAGAATGGCTGTATCACATTGGAGGAAGAGTAAGGAAATGCACCTCCAATGTTGTGGGTGATGTTATTGGCCTCTATGATATTGCCCCATAGTAGATGTGGAAACAGAGTTGGCATCTCAGTTTACCATCTGTTATATACCCAATATTATTCCCAAAGTGGGTATATAATAGATGGTAATAATTTCAGTTTTAAAAGATGGAGATCTCAACACATTTGGGTCAGATATCATTTTAAGTATATTTTTAAAATCTGTTGTCATAACAGAATCTTTAAGAGGGTGGAATGCAAAATCCAATTTAAATGTAAAATTGTTCTTAAAAAATTTTGTCCATACTATGTAATACGGTTGAAACGGAATGCTTGATGGTTCTTTTTACTGATACTCACTGCACCAAGTGCTAGTTACTATTTACATTCAAAGAATGAATTGTGAGAAGAAGAAATATCTGTGAAACATATCTTCTAGTAAGGTCCCTGAAAACAAAGCAGTATTCTGTGCTAAGCTTAACATGAGTTCAGTCATACACTTTTTCTGAGAAGCAATTTTTCTTTAAATTAATGTTACCATGTAACTAGAAATTCTTTTTTCTGAGATGAAGTGCCTTTCTGCTTGGATTCTGTGTCACCACAACAGGAGAATTTTAAGCAAAAAATTCCCAGTCGTAATTCTGCAGCATTCTATCTAGGATGCTGTCTTGACTGCAGTGGCCAAGAACTCAAAACAAATGTGAAACATGGACCGACCTAAAGGGAAAAGTGTGATTGACTATTTAATTGTTTCACAAGCAACCATCCCATTATTGGAAAACTTTAAAGTTTTGGCCGGACCCGAGAGTGATCACATGCCAATCCAAATATCCCTTTGTTCTTCGTTTTGTTTAAAAACATCCCTTGAAAAACCGATGGTTCATCCGGTAAATCCAGCAACTTTAGGAGAAAAAAGTGTCCGTTGGAATGAGAAGGTACAAGATATTATGAATTCTTTTTTAATGTCTCCAAATATTCTTCTCCTAAGAGACCAACTTTTAATCTCTCCTAATCCGCTGGATTCTTTTGATAAACTAGTCCAAGAGATTAGGCCTTTTGTAGTTAATACTAAATGTAGGCACCCAGGTAAACAATTTAAACATAGCTGGTTTGATTCTCAGTGTGGTACCCAGAAGCGTCTTTTAACAAGAGCTATAAGAAAATTAAGACAGGAAGATTCACAAGAAAATTATAGGGTCGATATACACCTTCGTAGGGAGTATAAAAACTTATTTAAAGAAAAAAGAGCAGGATATATACAGCAGATTTGGATGGAGCTAGCCCAGGCACTTGCAGAAGGGGATTCTACTAAATTCTGGGCCATGGTGGCAAAAGGGACAAGGGGCGTATACGATTCAACTGCTAATCAAATCACCTCTGCTCAATGGCAGGCTCATTTCTTCGCCCTCTTTAACCATACTATCTTTGTGTCCACTCTGAAGCCCAGTCTGGTTATCCCTGTACTTTCTTGTTGTCCTGAATCCAGTATCCCCCGATGAAATTAACTCTTTGATTAACTCCCTCCCTATTAAAAAAGCACCTGGAGAAGATATGCTTCCTGGAGAATTATTTAAATCAAATCCTGGTTGGTGGTCTCCAATCCTTGCCTCACTTTTCACCTATATTAACCAACATGGGAAATTCCCCCAGGGGTGGAAAGTGAGCATAGTTGTTCCCATTCACAAGAAAGGTTCTAAGGATGACCCAAAATTTTTTAGACCTATTAGCTTATTAAGCATAGTGTCAAAATTATATACTAAGTACCTATTGGGTAGGATGGAATCATGGGCTATTGATAACAATACTATTGCAGAAGAACAAGCAGGCTTTATGAAGGGCAAATCTACGATCGATCAGTGCTTCACCCTTCACCATGTAATTCAAAAATATTCCCAAAAAGGTAGAAAAGAACTTTTCACTGCTTTTGCGGACCTCAGTTCTGCTTTTGATCTTATTGATAGAAATCGTCTTTGGCAAAAGTTGGCCGATACTAATATTGACAGAAGACTGCTTTTTCTAATCCAGTTGTTACATACTAATACCTCCCTCAGGGTTAGACTTGGAGCAAATGGACTTTTGTCTGATAATATCCCTACAGACAGAGGAGTTTGTCAGGGATGCCTTTTGGCACCTTTTTTATTTAATTTTTATATAAACAATATTGTTAGAGAGATGAGTGGCTCAGAATGTTTTCCAGTTTCTATTCAAGATATTAAACTCTCGATTCTTCTATATGCTGATGACATAGTTTTGATCGCTACCACTCTGATTGGGATGCGGAGACTATTAAAGAAGTTGAGTGCTTTTTGTTTAAAAGAGCGATTAATAGTAAACTATACTAAAACCAAAGTGGTGGTTTTTGGGAAGAAGAAAAAATTACATAGTTGGAGACTTAATGGAAACCCCATAGAACAGCAATCTTATTTTAAATATCTGGGTTTGGGTTTTAACTCAAAACTGTCATGGAAAACGCACTTCCAGGCAGTCAAGCTGAAAGCCACTCATTCTATTCTCTACTGAGATTTTACAAATTTTATGGGGGGAATTTGGTCGCTCCTACTGTTGAGGTCTTCAAAAAAAAAATTGCTCCCCAATTATTGTATGGTGCGGAGATTTGGGGATATGATAACTCCTTTCCTTTAGAAACAGTTCAGAATGCTTTTTTGAAATTTTTCCTTTCTGCCCCAAAAGGTACCCCTGCTTCTGTCTTAAGAGCGGAAACTGGGTTAGCCTCTTTACAAGCTGGAGTACAGGTGGCTTTAGCTTTATATTGGCTGAAGCTGGTCAGTATGAATGACAGTAGGCTTCCCAAAAAATGCTTTTTAGAGCAATTACAGTCCCCCTTCCAAAATTCATGGACAAATTCCGTAAGGCCTATACTCCTCCATTTTGAGATCAAGTTAGAAGCCTTACCCACATATTCTTCCAAAAAAATTAAACAACTGGTTAAAGAAAAAATTTACCTCGCTTCTAAATGGGGTGACCTATATTTGCTCTCCTGAACAGCATATTCATTATGGTACCCATTATATAAAACATATTTTGGAATGGAGCAATATTTTTTAAATCTTACCTTCGCCCCACTTAGAAAAGCATTCACAGCTTTACGCTTTCAGTGTATGCTATCTGCCTGTTTGAAGGGAAGATATGATAATATCCCTGTCCATCAAAGACTCTGCATCTGTGAGAACGGGGATGTAGAGGACATTCAACATTATCTTTTACATTGCCCTCTATATACATCTCCCAGGCAAAAGTTCCTTAATTGCTTCCTCCACTCCTCTCCCCTTTCCAATAGACCACCTCTTGAACAGATTTGTGGACTATTAGCTGATAAAGACCCCTATGTCACTATTAAGGTTGCAAATTTTGCGTTAGCTGCAAGTAAGATAAGAGCAAGACATCAAAACTATCCCCACGAACAATACGGAGGTGAAAAATAATTGATTCTGGTGTTACAGAATATATAAGTGTAATTTTAAATAGTATATCCTATATAATTTTATATAATTTTATATTGAATTTTACATTGGATTACATTATATCATCCTAGAGATATATTTTACATTTTATATTGCTTTGAGTTTATAAAATCATTACAATGATTGTTTATCTCCTATATGTTGTTCCTGTATGTTGTTTTTACATAAGTTTATTAGTAAGTAAGTTTATTACGGCAAATAGCCAGCAATAGTTTATTACCACTTGTAATGTCCTATTCTGTTATTTAGATGTAGTTTGCCTGACTGTGATGTGTTGCAATGGCTTTTAGCTGAGCAAAATAAAGATTCATTCATTCATTCATTCAACATGGACCGAATAGTTATTGCCAGTAAACTGATCCATTATTAGTTGACGCTAAACTAAAATTTTCATGCCTAAATCCAATTGCGTCTGCCATCTAAAGCAGATCTGTTGGATCTGTGGAATTTATAAGTGCTCATTTTACACAAGTTCTTGAACTCAGTTGGAATAGAAAGTGGATTTAGGCTCTAGATCTCATATTGAATGAGCAAAGAAATAAGAAGATGATTTTGAAACCCAGTGCCTAAGAGCCATTTGAGAAATATCAAATGGGTGTTCAACCAAACATTAATTCTGAGCAGCTTGTTTTAATTTCCTTGGGACTTGGACAAGAATGTGAATTAGTTTCATTACATTGAAGCATCCAGAAGTCATTACATCTTGCATATTGTCTGCCTTCTAATAGTTCAGGTAATGTCAAATGAATGTTTGGGCTGCACTTCTAAAACACGTACTTCCTAGTTAGTCTCATTGCGTTCAGTAAGACTTACAGTCTTGTATGTGTTTAATGAATGAGTGCATTGTCTTTCCCATAAGAACTGCAGTAACTTAAAAACAATTGAGCAACTTCAGGAAGTAAATAGCATTTACCATCCTAGTTCTGAATCAGTGTTTGATACTGGTAATAGGCTGAAAGAGGGTGAATAAATTGAGCTGCTCCTGGTTTGCTGAAAGTTGATCAGGAAGCAGAAGTTCTGCCTGTATAGAACAGAGTCCCACTCCCCTTGAAGGCAGGTTTGCAGTTTGAGTATAGTCCTGGCTTCAGTCCTGAACTGAATTGGTTTGGTTGGTGAGGGCCAGCATGTTACGGTAGTTTGAATATTGGACTATGACTCTGGAGACCAGGGTTTGAATCACTGCTCAGCCGTAGAAACTCATTTGGTCACCTTAGGCTAGTTGTACTCAGCCTCAGAGAAAGGCAAAGGCAAAGTCCTTCTGAACAAATCTTGCCAAGAAAATCATGTGATAGGTTTGCCTTAGGATTGCCATAAGTCAAAAAATGACTTGAGGACATACAACAACAACAACAACAACAAATGAATGCTTTTGCAGCTTTAAGACAAGTGTGCCAATTGTCTTCATCCATGGAGGTGTTGAAACATGTCTTATTTACATCCCATTTGGATTACTGAAACATGCTGTACAAGAATCCATCTCATTGAAAAGTGTTAAGACACTTCAACTGGTCTAAAATGGTATGACTGAACTGTTGCCTATGGCTAGTTATATAGATAGAATGTATTTCTCTATTTTGGTGGCTACCGGTCTTTTTTCAGGGCACAATTCAAAGTGCTGGCTGTGACCTATAAAATTTTATACATCTTGGAAACAGGCTATCTGAAAGACATTATTCTCTCATAAGAGCTTGCTTGAGTGCTAAGATGCTTGGGAAGCTCTTTCTCTCACTTCTGCCATTATTGGAGCCATATTTGGTGGGACATGGAGTCATGTTTGGAACCCCATGCTAACTAAGGCTAGGCTGACTCCTCTTTACTCTTCTGCTGGCAAGCAAAGACCTAATTTAGACACGCCTTTGGCATTTGAGTTGGGTTGCAGTTGAAGGAATTTGTTTTTAATGTTAGGTTATGATTGCGAGCTGAGCATCACTTGTTGGCAGAAAGGAGGGATATAAATTTAGGTCGGTAAAGAACTGCTTTGCCTTTTTCATTTCATTAGCTACCTAATCCATCAAATGACAATTTGACCTTCTAAATTGTTGGCATGATAGCCAAAGCAAAATTGTTCTGTCCTTGACATATGTTCCTATCTGCTATGTGTCTGTTCAGTTCCATACAACTACACTAAAGTGAATGAAATTTGAACATTCTTGTAGAATTCAGTAACAGCAACTAACAAGGGAGATAGATAAAGAGTAGTGAGACTAGTGCTGGGATGAATGGCAGAAGGAGGTTAAAAAAGGAGGCGAGATGTTGGCAATGGACAGTCCTCCAGACTGAGGACAAAGATAAGGAGAACCAATCCAGAGAGAAGTCTGCTAGGGATAGTCAGTCCTCTTCTGTTCCCAATATATCCGTATATAAACAACATAGTTATAATTATAACCTAGAGCAATCAAACAGAAGGTCTGTGCTAGGGCGTTGGCAGAGTGTTAACTGCCAAAACAGATATCTAGTAGTGTCTTGCTGAAAATTTAGAGTGACTCCCACCCGTTGCTCATTTACTTATTTCCCAATTCCACATAGATAAGACCTTTACTGAGAACAAAATGACCTAGCTATGTTTATGAGAAGTGCATGGCCTAATCCTGGTTGCCTTAAAGGCCAAACTGCAAATTTTCATGCATCTGTGCTTGATCTCTCTGTCTTTCCCTTTCTTTCGACAAATATGTTTTAAAGGCAACCATGCATATAACTTAATAATGTAGTCAGGCTTTGTCCTGAATTCAGTGAAGCTTATTTCAAGTAAATATATACAGAATTAAAAGCTACTGTTCCCTTTTTGAACTGTGATGTTTCAGTAGCATAAAAATATTGCAAGATTTATTCATTTGATAGTATAGTTGATTTAACAATGGTTTCATTATGTTGGGAACTTACATGCTATTGATGGCTATAGCAGGAGCAGTGTTCCTATAGTGGTAATTGGTAATAATCTCAAATCAATAAATTTAGGAACATAGCTGTTAAATATAATTGTGTGTTTCATGCTGTCTTTACTATTAAGTCTTTTAGTTGATTTTCTGCAATCTATCTGCTTGTAGTATATAGCACTGATTTTTTCTGTTTCCAGTGTTTATGGTGCAGCAGCAGCAAACAGTGCGTGGAGTATCCTGTTCGAAATATTCTCCCTTCCAGTTCTGTTTGCAAGCTGAGTGCTGCACGCTGGGGTGTCTGTTGGGGTGAGTGAGTTCCAGATATACTGCATACCTTTATCATTGGTATTCTTGGCTGGGATGTAATAACTCTTTACTGGATATTTGCTATAATATTTTGTTAAAAGGAAGTGTAATGTCCTGAGCTTCAAACTGGGGCCATTTCCTCACTAGCCTGTTATAGCGTGATGATTCCACTTTCAACATCCTCTGGAATCCGGCCCCTCCTGAAACTGCAAATCCCAGGATTCCAGAGGATGTTGAAAGTGGAATCATCGCGCTATAACAGCCTGGTGCGGAAATGGCCTGGGTTTTCTGTTTTGTTTTGCCCCCCCTTTTTTTTTGGCAAAAGAAACCTCAGGCTAAAGCAGAGCTTGTTTTTGGGAAGAAATGGAACCCCGTTACTTCCTACTTGTAATAAAATTTCCTGTGATTAATATCTTTCTTTGTGTAAAATACAGTAGGAATTTTTTATTTCAAGTAAATTGATTTTCTGTAAATCATTATAAAAGTTGCTTTCAACTACGTCTGTGTGGGTGGGTCATGCCTGGAAAGGATCCCAGTTACCTTGATAGATCTCTCCAGCAATGTAGCATTTTTGGTAGTTAGCCAGGTATTCCTAGGAAATGTGTAAGCAGCATACGGTGGTGGTAACCACCATCTTTTTGTTTTCTGTGTTTAGTAAGTAGAACGGGGGTGATGGTGGTTGCATCTCTTCACATATTGCTGGACTACAAAGTCCATCAATATTTGCCAGCATAGCTGCTTGTAAAGAATGCTAGGAGCTGTAGTTCACCCACATGGGAGGGGCACATTTTGCTCACCCCTGAACTAGAGGTTATGCAGTTTCTGAACACGAAGTCTCCATTTCTAGTTTTTGGCATCAGTAGCCATTAACAGTGAGTGCATCTCAACCATTTTATGTAAAGCTGTTGCGGTAGCTGTAGGGGCCCATCACACTGATACCTTTTGTGCTGTCTTCTAACGTGATGCCTCATTTATATGAAACTACTGCAGTCACTTGCAATCTTCAGATAACTTGAGTGAGCTTGATGTGTTTATTATAAAAGGACTTGTATTTTGAAACCACGAAATCAGTTTATACTTTTAAGGATTTGTTTGTTTGTTTGGTAATGTTTTGGTTACATTTTTGTACTTAAATATTTCAGTGAACTTTGAAGCTCTGATTATTACAATGTCTGTGGTGGGAGGAATAATCCTTCTGGCTCTTGTTGTTTGCTGCTGTTGCTGCTGCAGGAAGAAAAAGAGCAGAAAGCAAGTATCCAAACATGTTTCTTTCTTTTTTTTAGCTTATTGTACTTGATGATCACATCAGGTTGTGACATAAATAATCATGCTTATGCTCTTACTTTGCGTAGGCCTGATAAGGATGATGAAAAAGCTGCCAGAGAGAGAGAGCAAAGAAGAGTAAGGCAGGAAGAGAGGTAAGTTGCTTTCAGCCTGTGAATACCAGCCAAGTATGCCGTCTTCTTGTCTTAACTTGGCCACCCAGGTGCTGGACTGGGTCAGTACTATGTGATCAACCAGCTATTTCTAGACTCTGCAGTTCTTATAAACCCTAGTTAATATAATTATTGGTGAGCAATGATAGGAACTACAATTTAGAAACATTCAGAGGGCCACATGCTCTCCACTAGATATTTATGGAAAACATTTGTGATAACAGGCCGTTGCAGTTGGTCTTTAGGTATTCTCTCTCCAGTATGGTATTTAGATTGAGGTGATCTTGGAGGATTTCACCAATTAAAAACATTTGGAATTATGCTGTAAGTTGCTCTGAAGAGTTTGTTGCGGGTCAAACATCAGTGTATAATTACACAAAGTTACTTACTTCTAATGTTGCTTTTTTTTCTATTGGTAGAGAGGAATGTATGTAATTTTTTTTTTAAAGATTTTAAAGGTTAGATGACATGCTTCATATTTCTTACAGGAGAGCAGAGATGAAGTCTAGGCATGATGAAATCCGGAAGAAATATGGTAAATGTCAGCAACTTACTTACTTGTTAATGGCTTAAGAAAACTTCATCCCATAGGTGGCTTCTGACCAAAGCAAGAGAGCTCATTCCAAAATTTCCAGTCACAGGCCATCAGTGCTTCAGTCACAAGGTGTTGGATATCATTTAGAACAGCGGGCTTATTGAAAGGGTACATTATGTTCATCTGGTCTTCAGAGGCAGTTCAAAAACCAGAACCTTGCAACCCCCCACCCCCATTTTTGTTAGCCATACACTAACATCCTGGGATATGCAGACCTGCAAAGTGGCTTCCTAGCAGTTACATTCTATTAGAGCAGTGGGGATTTGACTCTGGAGCAGTGTTTTTATTTAATGTTGCTTATTCTTCTCCATCAGACTTGTAGACAAGTATTAGTAGGACATGGTCCAACCAGTTTCTTATCTGTTACCATAGATAAGCAAGACTCTGAGATTATCTTGGAAAAGTTGAAATAGAAGTGTATACATGGAAAAGAGAGCCAGTGTGGAGTAGTGGTTTGTGCTTTGGACTGTGACTCTACAGACCAGGGTTCAATTGCCGACTCAGGCATGGAAACCCACTGGGTGACCTTGGGTTTATCACACACTCTCAGCCCCCAGACAACCCCATGATAGGTTCACCTTAGAGTCATTATAATTTGGAAACAACTTAAAGGCACACAACATAGTTGGAAAAACAATTCTAATAACAGGAACTGGTTCCCTAGTTGGATTTAAAAATAGAACTCTAAATTTGTGCAACAGTTAAGGCAGTTTAAGTGGAAATTCTAAAACTGCTGCATATTGTCCCTTCTCTGCCTAAAATGTTATTTTACCATTCAGTTTCACACACAAAGTGGGAAATGTGCAACATGAATATTAAGTATTTTTCAAAAATACGACAGCTGTTGTTCTCTTCATTTTTCAGATTATAGGTACAAAGTGGGAAGGAGTTTTTGTTTGAACAGAAATCTATTTTTGGCAGTTCTGATAAGCCGTTAATCAATTTTCATGACTAAATTAATGTCTTGTGGCAAACTGTTCATAGAATGGATTGCTCCACAAGAGATATGACAGTCTCCTTTCTTGTAGAAGCAGGAGAGTGGCAGCATTAGGAAGAGAAAATAGCCTGCTCTGAGCTGCCTATTCACTGATTGCTTGGGTTTCTCTTTCTGTGGGCAGGGATGGCTTGGAATGCCTGGTGTCATCAGTGGGAGGGGTGACTTGGAAAATTGCCTATGCTGTAGTAC